>JASCZW010007779.1:75419-135463 GCA_034211315.2 Aedes japonicus
GTTTGACAATACCATTTCAGAGAGAATGCAGTGGGCCCTAAAATTTACCCAGTCTTGGTGTATTCAGGAGGGCCTTAGCATAAATCCCTCAAAAGTAGTAATTGTACCTTTCACCAGGAAAAGGAAGTTGAATCTAAAACCGTTTAAGCTAGGAGGATTGGAAATCCATCTTAGTGACCAGAGGAAATACCTAGGAGTGATACTGGATGACTAACTGAACTGGAATGCTTAAAAAGCTGTCAAAACTTCAACGGCAAGTGTCCATTGCTATAACGGGAGCGATGCGCAGCACTTTGTCAATATCGTTAGATGCAATTCTAAATCTGCTGCCTTTGCACGAATACGTGCAATTAGAGACGGAAAAGGGTATGCTTTGACTCAAACGGTTAAAAACATTCAAGTCTGGTGACTTAGTTGAGACTGGCATTGGGCACAGCTGAGCTAGAAGGGTCCAGGGCCTCCATACTGCTTTGTGACGTGCGTCCCAAACCGGTTGAAGTTACGGTCGATGAATGTTGATGACGAGCTTGGGTGAAATGACAGGTGTGTAGAGGGCTGGTGGACGTTGATAACAGCGGTCTAATAGAAGCATCAGCAGGAAAAAGAACGCTGGAATCGGAAGATTCATCAGGAAGAGTACGTTCTACAAATTGCGGGTACTTGCCTGAATCAACAGTTTGGAGAACCTCTTCGTCAGAAGCAACATCAGGACCGCAACGACTACGATGAACGACGACAGCAAAACACGGGACTGTGTCGAACTGAGAAGAGGTCTCCATGGGACTGATTACTGCGCGTCGCGGTTTAGTTATTCCTCCTCCATGGCGCCATCTCCCGACGCCGACTGAACAGTTCGGGACGTACGGTTCCCCCGTGATGCAAGAGTCGGAGTTTGAGAAGGTTTCCAAAAATTTGCGGCTGATCTGCTATCCTTAAATTCCAGGAAGTAGATGCCTTTCGGCCACGTTGATGATGAGAGAGCTTTTTCCTTCAGATCTGCACTCAGTCCAATTTTTAAGGAGATGAAAGACATAGAGCTGACGTCCTTTCCGTTGGCTACTAATCGTAAAACCTCAACGTTGTCGGTGCCAAGGCGTTTCGTTGCTAAACCTCATACCTGCTCGATGGTTACATCGCGGGAAATTCGTGACAGGTATAGCCAAAACTTTCGGCTCGAAGCTTGATTTACGGCCGCCAAATTGCCGAGTGATGGGGATACTGACTCGGCTGAGCCACACTTGAGAGGTTCTTGTGGAGGTTTTTCGATTCCGGTCTGCAGAAAAGTCAACGACGAACGGAAACATTAGTATTTTCGGTGCGCTTTGAAGACCTTGGCGTTAATGAGTTGGAGTTGATTAGCGCAGTAAAGTTGCTCGGTCATGATTTCCAACTTAAGGTTTTCGACGATTTCGTTATGCTTGCTGAGAACAACTTCTTGACCAGATTCGTAGGCGGATCGAATTGAGCTGCGAACACGCATATCTCTCATCAGAGTAGAGCACGATTTGCAGAGCCAAAATAACTGATGATATTTGATGATTTCATCGAAAACAGATTTAGAAATCCCGCCACATCGAGGATGATATTCCGCATTCCAAAATCCTTGGCAGGTGAGTTTCATATCAGAAATCTCGCTTTCACAGGTAAATAAAAAACAGCCGATTATAGCTGGCCCACAATTGATACGTTGCGGACGCGTTTGCGTGAATTTGACAGTTTTCCCATAGGTTTTCTGTCAAATTAACGTCAACGCATCCGCAACGTATCAATTGTGGGTGACTCTTAAGAACAGCGAATCAAACAAACACACAGTGTTGCCGAAATAGTTGAATAAGCTACTTCCAAAGAAGACCGGGGGGCGACCCCGGCGTATTGGTTAACATCCATACCTCTCACGCCAAAGTCACGAGTTCGAATCTCGAAAGTGGTGTTTGAAGTGACTACGACGGGAGATGAACCAGCCGGAGGCTGAAAATCTCGATAATCAAGAAACAAAAAAAAGAAGACCGAGAAGAAAGTTGGAATTTAATCGCGATCCATGCTCACCCTAAGAAAAATCTGACCTTCAAGAATGATCAAATCGATTTTTCCAGCTAAAGAGTTCGTTTAGTTCGGATTTCTCTTCAGCTTACCCTAGCATATCTTCGTCAGCTGACTGTCAGTAGCTAGAAAGGCACAATTGATTAAAATACCGTGTTGTGTGAGCCAGGAGCGGTTAGGCAGCCGGTTGCTTAGCAGCTGGTTGTTTCATAGTTAATTTCATAGTTAAAAATCATGGAGCGCGGTATGGTTTAAATGGGGGCGGGGTGGGCTGTTGACTTCAATATTAGCTGCTAATTCCGACATACTTCGATAAACCGCTGAAATTATTTGAGGTAAAATTATATTCGAAATTATTATGAATTTTGTACTTTACAATCTGAACCACTTTATAAAGGCGATTGCTTACTTAGGATCAGATGAAAAGTGAAGGTATGATTTGATTTTAACTAATTTTTTCACATTTCCATTATTTTACATATATAACATAGAAGTTGTATTCTGTAAATTTCCTGAAAGAATGGGTTAGAGGAAAACAAAAAATCAGACCTCGAGCAAGAAAACTGCATTGTTAAATATCTTCTCCCCAAATTTGTATACAGCCAAACGCCAATTCGGCCGAACGTTCATTCAGCCAAGCGTATTTATGCAAAACGTCCATTCGGTCAAACGTATTTATGTCAAGAGCCCGTATGCCAAACGTCATTATGCCAAACGGGGTATCATCGTTCTAAATTGTCATTTGAAGACCCTCATAATAATAATTGACACAAATTAAGAACAGAAAAGTTCACTTTTCATTTGTACCCGATGCAATAATTACTTCCTGAAAATTTCAGCTCATTTGATTGATGGTTTTTCTTCTTCTTTCTTGGCGTTAGTAGTTTGCTTTCACAATTAGCTTATTGCTTGCTCTTAACTTTGATTGATGGTGCATAAGGCTTAGAATATGTATGGATTATTTGATACAATTTGTGGATCAACTTCCATCACTGTTTTTTTTAAATAAACTATTTGTTGCCATGTAACTTTCATTTCATAGCGTCATATTAATTGTATTCAAATTTGAGGTCTTGTAGTGTAAATAATAATGAATAATGTTTGAAAATTGTAAATTACCTTCTTATCAGCATGCAACCCTAGGAATGGACAGCAATTTCTGCTAGAACAAATATGTGAAGAGAAAGTATTGAAAGAAGTAAGAGCACGGCAGGTTGTGAAATTTAATAGAAAGAGTTGCAGACAATCTCTTGCCTAGCTACCCCAGACCTATCCATACTTTCTCTTCACATCTTTCGTTCTAGTAGAAATTGTTGTCCACTCCTAGGGTCTTAAACATGTTCCGAACAATTTTCAAACATTATAATTAACGTGCTTCATACAAAAACAAAATACATGATAAGTTAAATGTAATAATGAATAAGTTTGTTAAACACTATATTGTAATGTAATACGCTAAAGATTGGTAGCAGGTCAGTTTAGGCATATTTACAACCTATTAACTATTTTCCAGATATCGTTATTTCTACATAATGCCAAACCTAGACCGCCTAGTTCGGTCGTACTTCAAGTATGCCGACATGCCATACCTGGGTGATCTAGAGACGCGAACCCAACTTATGCTGGTAAACACTAACCCTGCCATGGATGCTTTGGAGCCCCTCCCCCCAAACGTGATTGCTATTGGAGGAGCCCACATAAAAGAACCAGCACCATTACCAGAAGACTTGGAAAAATTCATCAGTAGCAGTAAGAAGGGTGCCATTCTCTTCTCTCTGGGGTCCAACGTACGAAGTGATAAAATCGGTGAACATAGACAAAGAATGTTCATCGAGGCATTCCAGCAGATGCCGCAGTATAATTTTCTATGGAAATTCGAATCTGATTTTCAACTAGACTTACCACCAAATGTGATAATCAAAAGATGGATGCCTCAAAACAGTATACTTGCTCATCCTAAGATAAAAGCATTTCTAACACATTCCGGAGGCTTGAGTACGCAAGAAGCATCTTGGTTCGGAGTTCCCCTCATTGGAATGCCATTTTTCATGGATCAAATCAGAGTGAGTAGATAAACTTTTGAATTGAACATTTTTTTAATCATTCTAATCCCTTGTAGAATTGTCACCGATCAGTCAGTGCAGGAGTAGCTGAAGCCCTAGATTTTCAAACTCTATCTGTTGATAAAATTCGCAACACAGTCCTCAAGGTATTGGAAAATCCAAAGTATAAGGAAAACATGAAGCGGAGATCAAAGTTCTTCCGCGATCAGCCCGAGAAACCGCTAGATCGGGCAGTATGGTGGATTGAGTATGCTATCCGAAATCCCGATTTAACTCATATGAAATCTCCTTCATTGGATTTGGGAACAATTCGATCAAACCTTCTAGATGTTTATGCATTGTACTTGCTCATCATCGTAGGAGTATTTATGGTTCTGCAGTATCTTATCAAATCTTTTTATAAAAAAATAGGTCGTAAGAAACCATTGAAACAAGAATAAAGGACTTCTGTGTTATCTACTTTGATCGGTTCTTTTCATGGATTTTCCTTTTTTAACAAGTATAGAAAAGATTCTTTAATTTTTTTTCTAACAATATAAAAGGTTATGTGGTACGATTGACTCTGTTGACGTCATATACCAATAACTCGTTCCAGAAGCATGTATAGTCTTGTGGGATTGTGGTTCGTCTCTAGATTCCGAGTTTCATGGATCGAATCCCGATGGTAGCTTTTTTTTCTGTGAGGAAATTTTTCATACGATTGTCATATAAACTTCTTTTCTTTAGAGAATCGTATAAAATTTGCAACATTATCTTCTGGAAAATTTCCATACGCGGCAAATAATCCGCACATATTTATTGGCAAAAACCCCTGGACAATTTCACATAACGTTCATTTGTTCACACATAAGTACACAGAAATAAATAATTAATTTTAACAAGCGCGTAAAATTTCCCCTCGTGTAATTCCAAGCCATTGGAGCGTAAACAACGATATTGTTTGCAATCTTTCATACAACAGGCTAGATTCAGGCGTTATCTGGCTTAAATTTACATGAAATATCCCATTATTTTTTGCCAAATCTAGCATTCCCTTTATGTGCATTAGATAACGCAGAAAATTCAGTGTTTCTTTTTATCTGTGTAGAAACCTCTAAGAAACTCATATGAAGTTTATGTGGCAAATGAAAAGTATGCGTGGCCACACATAGTGATTATTTGTACACATTGGAAGTATGTGTGGCTACAAATAAATATCATTTGTTGATCACATTGTAATGATTCATTAGTCGGACACATATATATTATCATTGCTTTTTTATCAATGTTGGATATTCCTACACAGAAAAAAATCTTGTAGTAAAAACTACCATTTTATCCGACTATGCCTGTCTTTAAAACTACCATGAAATTTCAGTCAAATTTACTACGTTTACGGTACAACCATCAGCATTTGTGGTATATTGGACAGACCTCATATTGATATCAACCGCACCAGGGTAGATCAAATCGCAGGCATGGTAAAATCAAACACATTTATAGTCAGGTGAAAATTGTTGGTGTTTGCGCTTAATTTAACCCTCGAAATGGTAGTTTCTACTGCGGCTTTTTTTGCGTGTATGAATTCCTTTCGATTTGTGCACTCAGTGTTGAAGTGCTGTATTTCATCACAACACTTGTTTATGTTGTTCTTCGCCCCGTGTTGGTTTTTCACTGAAAACTCAGTGTCATAAGTGATTAGTGTACGAGAAGGAAGCTCACCATAAAGTCCGAGTACTTGTGTGGAGCATAAAGCATCATCACAGTTTAATCATCGAAGTTGTTGACATCGCCCGCTGTGTATAATTGAATAGCTCTGCAAGCCAAATGAACAGCTATTTTTGGGAAATTTTGCCTCGTAGCAGCGTGTGCGTCTGCCTCTTCCTGTAGTCGGGAGAAACGAAGAAAGTCACCTGATTTTAGCCCACTGCCTTTCTTTTTTTTTGTCTTTTTCTGCATGGTATTCGAAACACTTCTTTTATCAGCGTTTAATTTTTTTGGTTGGTGAATGGATTTTCTTTGTGATTGTGTTTTTGATTTTCTGTGCATAACTATGACCTCTCCTAAGGTTAAAATTACACGCATTAAGTATTACCACTTATTTTCGATGGGACCCTGGGTTGTCTTTTATCGGCCCAAAGTTAACCATTTAAAGTTCTCGACATTTCGAGAAAATTGCTGCCTAAGTATCCAGGTGTCTCGATACATGAAGATTGATTTAACAAACTGCATGTTAAAGCGCCGAATTAAGAAATAGCTAATAATATTGCTGATCACGTAGTATTCAATATCGCATATTGTATATATGTTGCTTCACGAGATGTGCAGATCGATGAAGATCGTTGTTTTCGATGCGAGGCTGCCTGCCGTGGATTTTAAACGAGCTTCTAGTTGTTTTGAGAACTCTAAAGTAGCTACCACGAGTTTAGATCGACAGGGATGAAATCGAGGAAGTAGACGAATTCATGTATCTAGGATCATTGGTGACCACCAATAACGACACCAGCAGAGAGATACAAAGGCGGATTATGGCTGGAAATAGTGCCTACTTCGATGAACACTAAGATCGAACAAAGTTCGCAGAGCTACAAAGTTGACCATCTACAAAACATTAATTAGACCGATGGTTCTCTACTGCCACGAAATATGGACATTGCTAGTGGAGGACCAACGCGCCCTTGGTGTCTTTGAACGGAAGGTGCTGCATACGATCTACGGTGGAGTGCAGATGGAAGACGGAGCATAGGGGAGGCGAATGAACCACGAATTGCATCAGTTGCCGGGAGAACCTTCCATCGTACACATAACTAAAATCGGCTGACTACGATGGACTGGGCATATCGCAAGAATGTCGGACGACAGCCCTGTTAAAACGGTTCTCGAAAGCAAACCGACGGGTACAAGAAGAGGCGCGCAACGAGCAAGGTGGATTGATCAAGTAAAGGGTATCCACAGTTAAAATGCATCACTTTAAACTCCTCAAAAATAAGGCTCTCAACCGATTGTCATGAAATATTCAGGGAATAAAATACAATGTATAATCTTGGTTTAGGTATTTTTATTTCACTGTTTTTTTTTACCAAATCCAAAAGCCCGAACTTTTTTCTTAATACCACGCATAAGATTTTGCGCTTTCAACCATGACTTCAACATTTCCTGTTCTGTAGTGACAACTTTGGGATGCTAACAAAGTTCATTATAGCCCAATATTTTTCAATTGGCCGCAACTCTGGAGAGTTTGAGGGACGAAATTGACACCATTCGTCTTGTACCACTCCAGAACATCCTTGGAGTAGTGACAAGAGGCTAGGTCCGGCCAAAAAATTGTAGGAACGTTGTGTTTTGAGAAACGGAAGCAGTCGTTTTTTCAGGCATTGATTCATGTATACTTGACCATTTACAGTTGAAGTTGTCACGAAAGGCTTGCTCCGTTTACCACACGAACAAATCCCCTGCCAAATCATGAATTTCTTGGGGAACTTTGACACTTGCTGTTTCCTGAGAGACTCTGGAACATCGAACTTGTCTTTTGAAGTCACATACTGGTTGCCGGGAATTTGTTTAAAGTCCGCTTTTACGTGTGTTTCATCGTCCATGATCCAGCAATGTGGTTTTGTCAAAATTTGTGTGTACTGCATACGCGCACGTGTTTTAGCTGTCCTATTATGTTTTTCCTTGCGGTTTGGAGCTTTCTGAACTTTAAATGAACGTAGCCCGGCTCGTTTCTTGGCTTACTGCACGAAACTTTTGTTCAAGTGTAGCTTTTTCGCGACATCCCGAACAGAACAGTTGGGTTTGCGTTTAAAGGCAGCAACCACTCGCTTGTGATCCTTTACACATAGGGAACACTTTTTCTATCACTCACCTTCTTTTGATCGACAGTTCAACGTTCCCCAAAACGTTTTATGACACGAGACACTGTAGACTAGTGAATTTTCAACATGTTTCCCATGATTCGGTGCGAAAGAAGTGTGACAACCCACCCAGGCGCGTGTGCAAATGTTCTCGCGCACTTGCCGTTCCTTCGACTCCATTTTCGAAACTACGACACATTTTACAATGAAACTCACGCAGTGTAAACAATTCACGCTGAGGTCATTTCACCCAAAATTTCATTGAAATCAACCCAAAGGGTAAAATGTTACAGTTTATAGAAAGTGATTTAAATGTGGACACTCTTTAGTTGGAGGCTAATGCCTGGGACAGACATACAACGCTGACCGTTGTACGAACTGTCAAATACTTTAATCCAGTACCAAAAAACACGTACTAGACTAAAGGAGTACAACGCTGTACGTTGTATGTCTGTACCAGGTATAAGTGGGAGAGCTGCAGCGGCATTTTAATAACCGCAATCGGCATCAACATTTTGATTCGGCGCGATTCCAATTGATAAAACCTCGTCAACAATTCTACGCCAATTCACCTCGGTTGCGCCCCTCGCTCTCCAAGTCTTGGTTTACCTGATCCGCCCATCTAGCTCGCTGTGCTACACGCCTTATTGTACCAGCCGGATTCGGCGCGAACACCATATTTGCCGGGTATTGCCTATAGGCATGAAATATTCAATATTTCGATGAAAATCTAATTCAAAATTTCGAAGTTTTACACAAAATCAAACCAAAATCTCGGTTAACCTAATTTATTTTTATTTAGAGTTTGTTCCAGTCAAAAAACATTCAAAGACGTTAAAATCAGCTGATCTGAAACATCTGGCTAACTGCTAGATTGTTCTTTTAGTTTACCGGAGGATCAAGGCAATCCGTGCATCGAATGTGACTTGTTTTTCTTTTGCTACGTCGTTTTTGTGAAACCCAGCATCGAATTTTACATAATTCGGTAATTTTTTACATAACTCGGTAATTTTTTACCGAACATTCAACAGCTGAAAGTTCGGCTATCCGATATAACGGATTTCGCTAAAATTTGACAAGCTCCGGTAATTTTTTTCCGGAATACTGTAAAATTTCGCCGAAATCCGGTAGACTGGGTTGGGTTGTTGAAAGTTTGGTAAAAAATTACCATGTACTGTAAAATTTTCTAAATGTGTACACACTCAGAAAATTTTACAGTATTCGGTAACTTTTTACCGAACTTTCAACAGCTGAACTGTTCGGTAATCCGATTTAACGGACTTCGGTTAAATTTGACAAGTTCCGGTAATTTTTGTACCGGAATACTGTAAAATTTCACCGAAATCCGGTAAATCGGATTACCGAACGTTCAGCTGTTGAAAGTTCGGTAAAAAATTACCGAATACTGTAAAATCTTCTAAGTGTGTATATTATTAGATTGTACACCAAACAGAGAATTCAGTTTACCTTTTCTCTCCGCTTGTTTATTTCCCTTTTCCTTTGATATCTACTTAAGGCCTCGTTAGTTTCGTGCGTCTTTTTAAGGTAGACACCATATCCTCCATATCTGTAACGATTGCATGGACGTGGCCAGGTGAGCGATCGAGGAGTGTCTGCACACTAAGAAAAAGTTACAGTTTTTGGTAACTTTTTACCGTTCACTGAAACGGGATAATATAGAATTGAAAGGAAATTTCTGCAGCAGTATGCACCTGAAAAGAACGGAAAATGATATTGGAATTTGTAAGGTTTCCACGCAAAATAATGGGAGCTGTCACTTTTTAACGTAGGACTACGTATTTCTTTTCTATACCGGGTGCCGTTTCAAAATTTTTAAAAATGAGAGCGTTACGCAAAAGTGAAAGGTTTTTGAACGCTTATAACTCTCGTTCGACTGAAGAATGACTTCATTCATGCATCATTTTATCAAGAAGACTCACAAATTTTTCGCATCAAAAATTGAATGAAGTTCAATTAGTATAAGTAGTTCAATTTTTCATTTGAAAATGACCTTCTTTTGCTCCCATACAAATTTGCATATCAACAGGTTGAAAAATGTGTTTTCCCTAGCAAGGTCATAGGAAACGAGTAACAAATGTCTTCTTCTTCTTCAAAATAACTTTTCCCTGTCCCACACAAATTTCTGAACGCACAAAGCTATTGGTCGAAAATGACATCATATTTGCGCTACGCTCTGATTGGTTCATACTGCCACAGTAACCTTGCCAGCAATTATGGAACACGTGGAACGACCGAACACCAATAATCAGTTCTCGCTGTGCATCCGTATGCGACAGACGTGTTTGGCGAGCACGTTGTAGAAAACGCCGCCCGGGAAAACAAGAATACCAGATTCATCCCACTTCACCTGCAGCTGGCCATCCGCAACAACGAGGAGCTGAACGAAGAGAAAAAGCCCAAGTGGAATCGAAAACATTTCTCCCCCGTCAACTAAATCCGTCCTTATCAGGACGACCAAATCAGTTTACCTACTAAAGAGTTGGGTTGAATTTTTCTAGTGTGCTGTTGTTAATTCAATTACCGCATCACGGCTGAATATGGCAATCATTAAACGTCGCGTCCCCGATAAGAAAGAACAAAGAACGTTGAACAACAAACGAACGAAAGTCTAGAAGGGATAATTCGAGCCAAACTGCAACACATCAGTGACCTTGTGGTGGAGTTCGCCATTGATCCTAGTTATGCGTACCGGATTAGTTGCTGTTGGTGGGAAGCAAATTAGGCATATTTCTGTTGAGAAAATCATCCGTCTAGTGTGCACTAATTCAAACTAATTATTGTGGCGCAATACCAGAAGTTCGTCCCCTTTGGTGCAATTTGTATCACATTGCCTTCGTTGGTACCGTCTTTTTTTGGGCAATAGCATCCGACGCCATGACATACCAGCTCTTAGCTGAAATTTTGATTCAGTCTTACATCAGTCGTGGTGCTGTGCAGAGGCTGTTGCAACACAGTTTGCGGCAGTCAGCAGCCTGGATAGTGCACTGGCGAACAGTCGTTGCCCACACTCCCGCTTCTTTCTACTCAATTTATGCTATCTCTTTTTCCCTCACGGATATATTACTCAATTTTCTTTAAACTGTGGATCAACTCAATTTTTGGTTAGATCCACTTCTTACAAAAATTTAGTAACATTTCCGTGAGAGAAAAAGAGATAGCATACAATTGTACTCAGAAATTGAGTAAAGTGAAGCGGGAGTGCATAGAGGCGTTGGCACAGTTGGCTGTTGGTGCCGATGCTCCTGTCAACCTCGCTGAGAGAGACATGGCTGCTGAAGCCTACGAGTTGGCGGGGAAAAGCCGCTCGTGACGAGACAAACAACCCTAGGGGAATCGCAAACTATTTCTCCCTCGTCAATTAAATCCGTCCTTTTCAGGACGACCAAATCAGTTTATTAACTAAAGAGTTTGTTAGGTTGAATTTTTCTTTTGTCGGTTTGTAGTTCAATTACGCCGCGTCCCGGAGTATCGGACGAAATTTTAGAAGGGATAATTCGAGCCGAATTGCGACACGTCAGAGACCGACTAGACTATGTGGTTGAGTTCGTTTGAGTTCCTAGTTATGCATACCGGATTAGTTGCTGGCAGTGGCTAGCAAATTAGGAACATTTCTGTTAAGAAAATCATCCGTGCACTAAGGAAAGGTCCATTAATTATGTCACGCAGTAAGGTGGGAGGGGGGGGTGGAGTGGTTTTTGAGAAAACGTGACGATCTATGCAAAAAAAATTAAAGGTCCATATGAAAAACGTGACAAGGGGGGAGGGGGGTTGTAAAAAGTCATTTTTTGCGTGACGTAATTAATGGACGTTCCCTAATTAAAACTAATTATTATGGCGCAGTAACTGAAGTTCGTCCCCTTTGATGCACTTAGTATCACATTGACTTCTTTGATTGAAAATTTGATTCAGTCTTACGGTAGTCGTAGTTCTGTGCAGAGCAAAATGTACTGTAGCGACGCAGTAGGCGTGCGACCACACTGGAGGATGCACTGGTGAGCATTCGTTATCCAGAGATGTTGGTGCAGTTGGCTGTTTGGGCCGATGCTCCTGTCAACATCGCTGCGAGAAATAAGGCTGCTGAAGCCTACGAGTTGATGAGAAAAGCCGCCCGTGACAACAACGGGACAAGAATCATCCCACGTCATCTGCAGATGGCCACCCGCTTCGACGCGGAGCTGAACCAAGAATACCAAGAAGAAACCCCAAGTTTAACCGTGAACAATATTTCTCCCCCGTCAACTATATCCGTCCTTTTCAGTACGACCAAATCAGTTTGCTTATTAAAGAGTTTGTTTGGTTGAATATATCTCTTGTGCTGTTTGAAATTTCAATCATTCGATTGGAATCAAATAATTTTGGGAAAGTATGTGGTTCAACCATCGTAGAAAATACAACTATGCCCGTATCATTATTAAAGCCAAACGGTCCTTTTCAGGGCCACCAAATGCTATCTAAAGAGTTGAAAATAGAATTTCTTACATATTTACTTCCCAATGCTGGTCTATCGTTCAATTAGCACTATTTCGACCTAGACGTCAATCGGCAATAATAAACTATGAATTCCCAAACAAGCCACAATGATCTACAACGCAATAAAGATAATGATCTCGTGATGATAGAATAAAACATAAATTTACTTGATAATTTTATTCATTTTGTTTGTTTCTTAATTTTTAATAATAACGGCTAGTTTAATACCGTAACATATTTATTGTTTTTCGGAATTTAAATCTAATATACTTCAAATAATAAAAGTATGCAAATGACTTCCATTTTTACTAAAAAATGTGTTTACCTAATATGTTTACCTAATGTGCATCTCTCCAGTTCAACAACAGTACTCAACTTTAAGTTTAATAATACTCAATTCTAGGTACTTTGTTTTTGCCGTGTATAGCACCTTATCTACTGGGTGTTGAAGCATTTTAACCCGATACTGTCGTTTCCTCCAAAACAATAAGCATTATGAACAGCTTCATAATTGACATTTCCGAGCGGATTGAAAGTATATCTGTCCGACTGACTTAAATCAATTGGCGGATGGCCCTGACATCTCTGGAAAATCAAACTGCCCCTCGATTAAGCTGCCGGGAGAGCTAGCTTAACACGAGGTTTCCGAGCGAACCGAAGCCATGGTCAACTAACCAGCTTCATGACGAAATGAGGTGGTGTTAGTAGCTGTAGCCCCCCCCTGTTGACATTTCGTTCCATGCAGTAGTAAATTCCGCTTTGTAATATTGAACAAAATTCCGTAACCTCTTTACTTTTTAAGTCGATACTAGCCTTTACTGCGTGACATAATTAATGGACCTTCCCATATCAGTAACAGGTTCTGTTTCATGGTGACAAGCAATGTCTTCATGAATTATTCCTCATCGTAACTCCATCCACGAGGTATGAAAACGTTAATGCTTATGCTAATGCTATATAATTCAAAACCGTATTCTTAACATTTCGCAATACATTATAGTGTGCTGTGATTTTTTGTATCAAGTGCTCTAAATATTTGAATCTATTTTGTCACAGATTTTGTCATATATGAGCTAAATTTGGGTTAAGTTTCAATAGAATCCCCAAAAGTTCGCAAACCGTTAAACTGACAAGAATAAGAATAGAATCATCATGACGTTTCTGCTCATTTCTCATTTCTCCACTGTGGCCGCTCCGTGTTCGCAAAAAGGTTAAGCCACGAATATGCGTGCAAAATGTTCAAACCGGTTCGAGTTTGATATAGGGTATGTGTCCCTTGACTCAGCCTATTATGCAACCAGCGATCACATTTTTCATTATAACTCATAATTTTTAAGCTGTAAGCGAGATTCAACTATTTATACACTTGCAAAGATAAGTTTGATAAGACATTTGGTAGCGTGTATCACTAAAAGTTACAGAACTATTTTTCAGAAAAACTATGGGAAAACTGTCAAATTCACGCAAACGCATCCGCAACGTATCAATTGTGGGCCACCCATTAGATTCTTGCCATGTAAAATTCGAATTGGCGTCCGATTTCTACGGATATGTTGGTTATTTGAGAATATTGTTACGTATCATCTTAAGCTGTTACTCACAAACTATATCATTGCACGAAATATTCCAAAATAAGGCGTGAAACATGATGTGATACAAGCACCACTTTTCATACGGTACATCTTTAATTCAAACTGAAACCTGCAGACTAGCGGAGGGCTACTGCAGATTTCAATGTTTTACAGCGGCACAAACACTCGAAAACACGGTTGTATACACAGCCGCTGAATAACTAGAAAACAGTACGCGGACATAAAAGACGCAACAAAAAAACGGTTATATTTTAAGCATAATAAGAAGGATTATTTTCAAAACAAATTGGTGTTAAAGACTTTTTATCTGATGCACCCTGACAAAACCGATAAGAAAAAATGTAACGGTTTTTATGCTGGCCATCCAACACAAATGCCGGTGCTAAGGCGGATCTGTCATGTGTCGCTTGGACACAACTACCGTCTACCAGTTTGAAAGTAAATTTCAAACATACACTATTGTCGTGTTAACGATATAGCATCACAGCGATTATCTGGAGAGAAAAGCAGTGTGTTATTGAACTCCAACGATTGTCATTGTCAGGTAACCAGAATTTGTTACACTTTAACATTGCAATAATTTAATAATAATTCCAGAGTCCACCCAGTCGAACAGGAGAGCTTATCGAAATGAGTAACGGAAAGCATCTCGCCAAAGGTAAGACTTGATACAAAAAAGAAACATTATCGACTCTTTGTGGAAAATATTGATTTCCCTGGAATGTTTCTCGGAATCGTGTCATATCAAGACGAATATGTGAATGCGGTAGGAATGATTCAGTGTGAAAAAAAAGAAAATCTTAAGATGGAGAGTAATTTTAGCATTGGTGATGTCATCAGCAAAACAATGATGTTAACTGCTCACCTCAGTGAATGCTTGTGTATCTAGTGTATGTAATGATTTTGAAACCATAACACAAGTCGTCAACTATTAGTGTTTTTTTGTTGATTAAAGTTTTTGTCGAATATAAAAATTAATATGCATCCAAAACTGACTTATGACAAACATCATTTTTTTATTCGACTATCTTTCTATTTGAACCTCCGGCGTGTTAAAAGAAAATTTTCTATTATAGTAGGCAACGGAAACAGCAGCTTTTAAGCTGGACAGATTGGCTCATATTTTGAAAGAAAGTCAAATTAAAGCTGTATAACCAAGTCGTGGCATGAATATGTTTCTAGTGAAGTGCTTTGCTAGAAAAAAGTATAGAAATTAAGGGTTGAAAATCGATTGCCAAGAATAGTCAATATTTTCCCTATCTGCATATGAATCTAGTTGATTAAAAGTGACTGTTAAACACTGATCGAGAGTAGCTCGAAACTTATATATGAAAAAGACATTCTCAATTCCCCGTTCTTCCTTACAACCCATTCAGACTACAATGTATATTACTTGATATAACCTGACTTGATATCAACGTTCATAAATAAGGTTTTCAAAATAATATTTATGGCATATGTCATCAAGATACTCTATATCACATAATTTAGAAAGTAGTCTGGATGGAGCATCCAAAATATTATTATTGAATCTGTTTTTCAAAACGGTTTTTTACTGTCCATTAACGTTTTATTTCTTTAAAAACAGCTATTTCCTATAATAAAAAAAGCTAAATCGTTAGAATCTGAAATCCTCAATTTCTTTTAACTGTGGCAGTTGCCTACGAACCAGATGCACACTAAGGATGTCTTCTTCTTGCTCCCCAAATCCAATATAAAATTATTCTCAAACTTAATACAACGCAATCAAAGAGTGAATAATTAACATAAACTCTCTCATTTAAGGTTCTACTCCGCCTGTGTTGGGAAATGATAAGAAACTCCGTCTTTATTCGATGCGATTCTGTCCATATGCCCAACGCGTTCATTTGATCTTGGATGCAAAAAACGTACCATACCACACTATCTATATCAATCTAAGCGAGAAACCAGAATGGTACTTTGATAAGAATCCCCTGGGTAAAGTTCCGGCGCTGGAGGTATCTGGAAAAGAAAACGTTACTCTGTATGAATCACTCGTCGTAGCCGACTTCATAGAGGAGGCATTCTCTGAAAAGCAACGGAAGCTTTATCCAAGTGACCCATTCCAAAAGGCTCAAGATCGAATTTTGATTGAACGCTTCAACGGCGCAGTCATCTCACCCTACTATAGAATTCTATTCTCTACTGATGGAATTCCCCCGGGTGCCATCACGGAATTCGGCACTGGATTAGATATTTTCGAGACGGAGCTTAAGAACCGTGGTACTCCTTATTATGGTGGTGATAAACCGGGCATGTTGGATTATATGATCTGGCCATGGTGTGAGCGAGTGGATTTACTTAAGTTTGCTCTCGGAGATAAATACGAACTAGATAAGCAGCGATTTGGTAAACTGGTAGGTAATTTGAAGGATTTGGAAGAATGCGTTCAACAAAACTTCTTTATTCAATTCTAGTTGCAATGGCGTGAACTGATGGAGAAAGATGAAGCTGTCAAAAAATCATTCATATCAACGGAGAATCATACTAAATTCCTGCAAAGCCGAAAGTCCGGCGAGAATAACTATGACATCCTATCGTAAGCATATCCACAAGTTGAGTGGCGCGACCTTGGGGCCGTTCATAGCACTAACCGTTCTACACTAGCATCATATCTTAACATGTTGACTACTAACATCTATTACATAGTTGGTGAACCCGTGGTCAGACCGCATTTGAAAAGTTGCAATATATAAATACGATGAAAACAGGCGAAACAAGAAAGAATAAAGCCTGACATTGAATTCTTGATTCAAACAATCTTATTACTCAACTGCCCCTATTCGCATATCAGTCCCATGACACATTTTGTCATATTGAGGAGATAGTCGTTGAATTTTTGTTTTTGCTTTATATGTATAAATACACTAAAAAATTATAAATTGAAGAAACTGCAATCTTCATGAAAGTTTCAAAAAATATTATGAATATAGATAGACTGCTGTAAAAAATGTTATACTGTTAACTTTTGTTTTGCAAGGTGTTAAAATTCATAGTGGGACTGTTATGCAAATAGTTTCAAAACAAGTTTCTGTTTTCTATATTTCCGGAACAAAGTATACGATTTTATTTTTTCCTAGAACAACTATCAACGTTAAGCCAAAAACGGTAAATGAACAAGATGTCCCAGATATTATTTTCTAGACTAATCTAGAGGATACACTCTTTTTATATGATTGCAACGGCGTCTGGTGACAGCATATTGAAATATTCGATCATACGTTCACACGGATCATAGTGTGCGTGCACTCTTTTGACAGTCGAGATGTTGAGGGTTTGTTTTGATTGTTTTGATTCAAAGTGGAAGTGTTTTCAATAGTCCCATCAGTAAATAATTGCTTGAAACCATTCAACAACCAAAAACCGGAATCTCATAGGAGCAGCTGCTATGGAAATTCATTTCAAGTCGCAACGAAACGAATCGACGCTCGAGAGGAAATAGCAATTTTGTGTTAATAACTTTGATTTTCTCTGTACGTGTTCGGTCATGCATATGTGTGTGTGTTTGTTTTGTCCATCAATGTGGTTCATCGTTAGCTCATTGGCTACGAGAGTGGCGCTGCTATCTCAATGAGGTCAATACAGGTGGTGAAGAGAAGGGTGTTTGTCGGTATAAGTAACGAAAAATGTGTAAACAATCCATGATTTCGGGTAGTGACGTAAAACTCCAAAAACAAGCAAATGATAACAAAGCAAGTTAAGTTTTTTTCGCATCCTTTTCGTGCACGAAAAGGCATTTTTCAGCCGAAATCTTTTAAAAACTATACCAATTACCGAAAATAAACATTCCATCTTGTGATTTGTTGCTGTTGTAAATTGTTGTTTTTGGAGATCTACGTTACGCATGTTTACCAAAAACAGGCTGTGCATCATCTCACGAACACAATGACAGCATTTTGCATTACACTAATACAAAATAACCACTTCTTCTCCACCTGTATAGACGTCATTGCTGCTATTTGTCTCTAAAATTTAGAAATTTACAAATACGGCCAAGTCGAGTTGCAGTCCGTCAAATATAGGAAGTACTGAAGATGGTAATGAAAGTAGTGTAAATGATGGTCACCAACGAAAATATAGAACCCGAGCCATCGTTTTTTGGTCAGTCATGTAGAGTATGCCGTGGAGAGGACACCGATGAAATGGTGAGGTGTGATCAGTGCTTGACATGGTTCCACTTCAACTGCGTAGGAGTCAATCAAGACATTGAGAACAAGCCGTGGAAGTGTTTAAACTACATCAAACTGCAGCTAATACAAGAAACCAATTCAATGGCCATCTAAAGTGCACCTTCACAACGGTCATTTGCAGACCGAGACATCTGAGACAAGCCCACAAGATAGTCATCTCAAGGAGCAACAAGGTAAAGGTAAAGCCGAATGCAGTTGAATCAGCGGGTGGATAGTGCTGAAGAAAATGAACTAGCACACCGGTCCCAAGCTTAATGATTCGCCCAAAAATTCGCCCCTAATAACGTAACGCACACCTAGCAGATCGTCCCAAAACTAAACCTGTATAAACTGGAGGAGGAAAGTACGCTATACGAGAAGAGGTTAGAACAGGAACAGATCTAGAGGAGAAGTATAAACTGCTGAAGGAAAAAGCTTGCGAAACTCGATCGCAAACGAGTAGCGTGTCAGACGTGATAGAAGAGTGGCTGCCCGAGCGCAATCAAGCCATCGCTCACATTAGCAGTCAGTAGCTCAGGAATCTTTGGAACTTCGACACCAATTTCCATAGAAGGTTCAGCGACAAGCATCGATCCGATAACACGACAGCCATGTGCGGCTTCAAGAACGACGAAAACTTTCGGTCCCTGGCGTGCTGAAAACCATGAGAATGATGTTCGGGCAGCTAGATGCAAATGTGCACACATTAACCGATAAGATCCAGTCCCTAGGAAAATTTCTGTGCGACCGTGTACGCCTGTGGCTTGGACGAATATCTCTAAAACACTACTCTGCTACACCAGCGTGTGAGGAAAATACCTCCGACAATCAAGCTGAACTGGGGTTTGTTTGCCAGGCGTAAACTTAGCAGCATTTCAAATACACGACCAGTTCGGAATGAATATTCTTGCCTTCGTAAACGCGCATTCAGAATCCATTTCCTCAGAATCTCGAACGACAAAGAATCCTAACGACAGCGTCAGTGCCTTTAAACGACCCTGTATGGCTGTGCAGAAGTGTTTCATGGAACTCTCTTGTCGATGTTGTCTTTGCCGATACAATGATATAAGCAAAACCAAGCTCTGTGGCTGTAGCTCTCAATTGAAGTCTCAGCAAATAGCACCGTTCCCCAACCCGATGGCGGATGATTCGTTTGTTGGTCCGGTCAAGGGAATCTTCGCGTTGAAAATTTCCTCGAATTTCCAGGGAGGCTATCATATATACCCTGACAATATATAAATTCATACATTTGTGTTGGCATAGAAAGCTCTCAATTAATAACTGTGAAGGTCAAAACTGTGAAGTCAACACTAAGTTGACTAACACAAAGACGAAAGCATCAAAGTCAGTTAGACGAAGAAGCGCTCAATCGTCCTATGGCAGTCGATTCTGCTGGTTCATGGTTTTCGACGAATTTGACGAATTAGTGATGTTTCCCATACTGAAAAAAATGCTAGAAAAGAAAAAAAATCGTGTCGACTCATAACCTAACATTAACCCAAATTGTATTACATGCCCGTGATATGTAATAGATCATCAGCTGCCTCTCTGTATATTGACCATAAATGCTCTAAACAACTAATCGATACATTACCTTTTCTAGGAATGACGCCAAACGACTTCGTGTAGTATAACCAGATTCCTGGAAAAAATAGGACACTGCAACAGAATCACTGAATCGCATCGCACTATTTCGTTGTTTCAATTATTGTTTTTTTCTCGGAATTTCGGACACCTTGAACACATTTATCGATTACTTAAGATAAATAAAAAAAAGTTGTATTTAGTTACTCTGATAGGAAAATCAGCCTCGCTAATATTAATCCGAATGAAAAGAACTCAGAATTTTCTTCCTTTTATCACTTTCAAATCCATCGGATTGCTTAATTCTATTTTTACAATTTTTGTTTTCTGTGGGAATTTTCATGCAAACATACATGGTGATGAAAACAATGGTGATGGACTTATCGTTAATGAACTCTCATACATCCCTAGCGGTTGTACACAATAAATAGCGACTTATCGTAAAATGTTGACCCCGTTAGTATTGGTCAGTCAAGAAGACAGTTGAAATGGTAGATTAGAAGGCATGCAGCCTATTAGATAGATTTATGCTAATCTAATCCGAGCTATGGCTTTCGCCGCCTGATGTAGGAGACTGACTTCCGTGCTGGTTGTGTAAGGTTCGCATGTGTCGCAACAGATTTGATTTCACGTTGAAGCCTTTATTGCAAACGTCACAGTAGAATGGCCGCTCGCCTAAAATTAGTCGTTCATAATCTTGCTATTAAAAAAATAAGATAAGACAAGGAATTTATTTGTAAACGAACCTGTATGCGTACGTTTGTGAATGAGCATGCTGGCATAGGAGGGAAAGCTTTTGTTGCAAATCGAGCATGACTTTTCTTGCTGTTGAGCTGCCGCTGCAGTCGCTGCAGAATGCTGTGGATCGGAAGTTGTAGATTTAAAACTTCTTCGAGAATACCCACTATTATTGGAGATGGCCAGTTCCGTTTCCGTGTGGGTGCTCTGGACGTGGCGCACCCATTCGGCTGGTGTCACAAAATACATTGCACATAAGTCGCACTTGAGTGCAGCCGTCACATCCGCCCCGTCGTCCTGTAATGAAACGACAAATAAGTAGAGAAAGGTAAGAATACTTTGAGATACACTGCCGGTGGAAGCATAACTGTCCCATATGACATTTATATATATTTTTATCTTTTTATGCCAACCACAACATTTTGATATGTTCTTTTAAAATATAATTCAAACAGATGTTGTTGATTCTAGAAAAATCGTAAAAACCGTGAGTGATTTTTTTCCACCTGAAATATGGACGCATGATTGTCCCACTAGGAGCAATTTTTGTTCTAGTGGGACGAATATGCGTCCAATTTCAGTGAAACTCATAGTTGTATAGCTCTGAAACCACAGTTATTAATTGAGAGCTTTCGATGACAGGTACCATTTTTGCATTACTACAATTGTGCGGAAAGTATAATCATAACCTATGCCCAGGGAATCGAAATCAATACAAGACCGGGAATCGAACCCACCCAGCATGGTGTTGCTTTGTAATACTTATGACAGACAAACAACGCTGGCCGTTGTACCAACAATCAATATGCAACTAGCGATTTGAAATTGGTTCACTGTTGTAGAACCCCTTGATCCGACATACACCTTGAAGTCAGCACCTTGCTGTACATATTTGCGCCTTTGTTTTGATTTGCTGTGTCATTTTGATAGAATATTTGAGAGTGTGTTCGTGTGAGTTCATTATAAGGGACGCATTATTGAGATTGGGACCGATGTGCTAGTACTGACTGAGCCAAGAAAAAAATCGTTTTTGTATGGGACCTACTGGTACCTACTGCTCAGTCAGTACTAGCACATCGGCCCCAAGCTCAATATTGCGCCCCCAATAATGAACTCACACGAACACACTCTCAAATATTCTGTCAAAATAACACAGCAAATCAAAACAAAGGCGTAAATATGTACAGCAAGGTGCGGGCTTCAAGGTGTAGTTCGGACCAAGGGGTTGTCCAACAGTGAACCAATTTCAAATCGCTAGTTGCATATTGATTGTTGGTTGTACGAACTGTCAAATACTTTAATCCAGTACCGAAAAACACGTACTAGACTAAAGGAGTACAACGCTGTACGTTGTATGTCTGTCCAAGGCGTTACTGCGCCGTTACCGAATGATCTAAGGGAGGGCCAGTATTCATGCTATGCACGCGATATAAAAATCACCACGTCACCACATGAGAAAAGAAGGATAAAGCCCGATTCAAATTAAATTTGGACGCATTCAAGTGATAATAACTCTAGAATTGAACAACATACACGGTTGATCAAAACGTCAAACAAAAGGGTATTTATTCAGCTTTCAAACGATATATAACAAATTATTACATTTCACCGTTTCGAACGTACTGTTGAACTTTACTTATGATCGATGCCATCATGATCTGCACAGTCGCTGGTGACACTGTACCGGCGAACTTATTCCACTTTAAACGCATTTGTCACTTCTTTACCGCATTCTCGAAGTTTTCGCTTGACATTTGCCCAATATTTTTTTATCGGTCTGAACTCAGGGCAATTCGGAGGATTAATCTCTTTGGCGACGAAATTAACATTGTTTGCAGCATACCATTCTAGTACCTCCTAAGAGTTGTGGCAGCTGGCTAGATCCGGCCAAAACATAATGTTGGTCTTGTTTCGCTGAATTAAGGGTAAAATTCGCTTTTTCAGACACTCGTTAATGTAAACCTTCATTGTCATTGTGTGAGATGTGATGAAAACCTTGATTTTAAGGCCGCAACTGAAGATTCCTTGCCAAATCATTAGTTTCCGAGCAAATTTATCAGCAAAAACAAATTTATACCTGGAAGGGACATCCCCACGACCAGTTGCCTGGTAAAATTTTCGTCCGGGGACCAGTAGGTCCCGAACAAATACGATTATTATCTTGGCTCAGTCAGTACTAGCACATCGGTCCCAAGCTCGGTCCCAAACTTAGTAATGCGCCCCTAATAATGCACTCATACGAACACACTCTCAAATATTCTGTCAAAATAACACAGCAAATCAAAACAAAGGCGCAAATATGTACAGCAAGGTGCTGGCTTCAAGGTGTACTTCGGACCTAGGGGTGCTACAACCATAGACTAACTCTAAGACCAGTAGGTCCCATACAAAAACGATTTTTTTCTTGACTCAGTCAGTACTAGAACATCGGTCCCAAGCTTAATAATGCGCCCCTCATAATGAACTCACATGAACACACTCTCAAATATTCTGTCAAAATAACACAGCAAATCAAAACAAAAGCGCAAATATGTATAACAAGGTGCTGGCTTCAAGGTGTAATTCAGACCAAGGGGTTCTACAAAAGTGATCCAATTTCAAATCGCTAGTTGCATATTGATTGTTGCTACAACAGTGAACCAATTTCAAATCGCTAGTTGCATATTGATTGTTGGTTTAGTCGCGTATCGCTACGGATGGTCTTAGGTTGGTAGGACTTTTATACGTTTACATGTCAAATTTGAGCACGATCTGTCACGAATCAAACGTTGAGCAAAGAATTAGTTTGAAATTTTGTTACTCCAACGGAATAAGCATATGTAGACTAACTCTAAGACTAGTAGGTCCCATACAAATACGATTTTTTTCTTGGCTCAGTCAGTACTAGCACATCGGTCCCAAGCACAGTCCCAAGCTCAAAAATGCGCCCCTAATAATGAACTCACACGAACACACTCTCAAATATTCTGTCAAAATAACACAGCAAATCAAAACAAAGGCGCAAATATGTATAACAAGGTGCTGGCTTCAAGGTGTACTTCGGACCAAGGGGTTCTACAACAGTGAACCAATTTCAAATCGCTAGTTGCATATTGATTGTTGGAATAAGTGCTTCGGATCCATTGAAAATGTATGCAGAAAGCAGCCTATCGCATGCACGTGTGTTTGATAGGTATAAGGCGTTCAAAGAGGGTCTTACATCAGCTGAAAATCTGGCTCATGATCGTCGTCCAGCAACATAAATAAACGAAGAAAACATCGAAAAAGTGAAGAAAATTGTGCTGCAAAATTGCCGTGTGACCGAGAGTGAAATAGTTGATAAGTTCAACATATCATATGGATCCGCTCATAGCATTACACACGATGTTTTGGGCATGAGAGTGTCCGCGCGTCTTGTTCCAAAATTGTTGATTTGTTTTTCAAAAAGAGTAACGCAAAGTTGTCGCCAAGGAAATGCTCACAATGAGTGATACGGACATCCAGCACATCATAACTGGTGACGAGACTTGGGTCTACGAGTACGACATCGAAATAGCCCAGCAATCATCAGAATGGCGCTTCCAAAATGAGCCGACACCTAAAAAAAAACGAGTCAAAGTCGATCGAAAATCTAGGTTATGCTGAATGTTTTCCTCGATACCAAAGGCCTGATACCCCTGAATTTCATTTGGGCGCTATAAAGCGAGATCGCAGCAAGCTCTGACCACGAACGGTTGGGCTTTGGTGAGCTGTCACGTTTTTTTCAGTATTTTTGTGTGATGAAATTTATTCTTATTAGAATCTCAATAATAATTGTCGCTTGTGATAGTGGATGCTGTCTTTATGACGTCATACCTAAACATCATTTGTGTGTTGAATAGAACTAAAATCCGGTGTAATTTCGAAAACGAACCGATTGGTACACGTTTGCTGATTGTTGGTGATTATCCGGGTGAGCGCTTTCCATTTTACTGATTTATTTGCCGTTTTTCCTAAGAGGAACGATAATTAGTTGTCGAAAAATGCAATTGACAATATTTTCAACCTTGATCATAAGAGGTGTGTTAACAATTTCGTTTTTTTTCAGTCATGAAGCGATTATACGCTTATTCCGATACATCTTTGGATTCGAACTTTTTCGGTTATTCAGATTACCATAATATATTAGGGTAGCAAGTTTGACGCACCCCACTTCGTTAAGCGAAAGAAGAAAGTTCGTTCGATCCAGCGCTCCGTTTTTTGGAAGATTTATTCGAGTGCGATCCTTGAAAATTAGTTTTTTTTCTCAAAATATATTCACTTCGGTGAGTAGAATAAAAGTGAGTTGTTTTTCTAAGAAGGCAGTGTGGTTTTCCAGTGAAATAGGAAAATCAAGCAGTGCTTGCCGGCGAATTATCTTCCCGCTTAATTTCGCTTCATCTCCGCGTGGTGACGCTAACCAGCGATACACTACTACATCGCCAACGGTCATCCGACAGCGTTGAGCGAGTGCACCCGAAGGCGATCGCATCAGTGCACCGCTCCCCGCTCCCCGAATAGAAGTGCGACGTTCGCGCATACGGTGCGTCAGCAGCAGTAGCTGCAGCAGCAGCAGCAACAGATCAGTAATATTAGTTAAGTTTTTTTTCCCTTGTCCCTCATTCCACTAGAGTTTAGCTTTATTTGTGTGTTCTTTGTTTGTGTTGTGTGTGATTTAAATTGTTGGGAGCGGTCAACGCTCCCACGAGTAAGGCAAATCGTGCATGTGGAAGAGGTTTCTTCGACATGGACGGTCTGTCTGAAAAAGTACCTTTGCCACCCGATGATGGGGAGGCACAGACAATATTCAGACCGCGATCGTATCCAATGGACTCGGTCGGTCCATGGGTTGTCTACTTTCAGCCCAAAATGAAACCTTTGAACGTGTACCAAATCACTACTGATCTGACGAAGCGATTTTCAGCCGTGACAGAGATCACGAAAGTAAAATTTAATAAACTCCGTGTTGTTGTCTCTAACCTGAAACAGGCTAATGAGATTGCTGCTTCCCAGCATTTTACACTCGAATATCGAGTTTATATTCCAGCTCGTGATGTGGAGATTGTGGGAGTGGTCACAGAGGCGAGTCTGTGCCCTGAAATTTTGAAGAAGCGGGCGGTTGGTCGATTCAAGAACCCTCTGCTCCCCCCAGTTCAGATACTGGAAGTGACAAAATTAGTGAAAATATCGCACAGCGAGGGTAAGAAAAAAGTTACCCCCACAGACTCGTTTCGGGTAACCTTTTCTGGCTCTGCCCTCCCTAACTTTTTAGAACTGGACAAACTTCGGCTACCTGTGCGGTTGTTTGTACCCCGGGTAATGATTTGTCAAAACTGCCAGCAGATGGGGCATACGGCCTCCCATTGCGGCAATAAGGCGCGCTGCTCAACTTGCGGGGAGAAACATGAGGCTGGTCCCTGTGCAGATAATACACTAAAATGCGTTTTCTGCAAGGGAACTCCTCCTCATGCTCTCTCGTCGTGCCCGGCGTATAAACAACGCGGGGGAAAATTGGAACGTTCTCTGAAACAACGTTCAAGGCAATCTTTTGCAGAAATGCTTAAGAAAGCTTCGCCACCCGATACCAATACAAATCCTTTCGCTCCTCTGTCAGATGACGAGTCTGATTCGGATTTGGTTGAAGAGGGGACATCCTTTAGTTTTCCGGGAGGTGCTCCACGGAAGCGAAGACGCATCCGACCAGGGAAAGTAGCTGAGCAGAAGCCCCAAACCAACATGCAAAATTCAAAGAGCAGTGAAAAGAAGGTTAATCCGAATCCTCCTGGTTTTCGTAGTGCCAACTACACACAGGATTTCCCATCTCTCCCGGGGACATCCAAAATCCCTGATGCCCCGATTTTAAGAACAGAAGCCCCCTCTTCATCTGGGCTGATCTCATTTGATGATATTGTGGAAAGTATTTTCAAATACCCCGAAATTTCTGACCCTCTTAAAAGCATTGTTATGGCAATACTTCCCACTGTGAAAACTTTTTTGAAGAAATTAACATTAAAGTGGCCCATCCTTGCAGCTATCATTTCCTTCGATGGATAATTTGCCAAAAAAGGTCGGGGATTTGATCACTGTTCTGCAGTGGAATTGTCGAAGTCTTGTTCCTAAATTGGATTCATTTAAATTTTTAGCTCACAATATCGGTTGTGATGCATTTGCTCTTTGTGAAACATGGCTTTCGCCCGAAATCGATCTTCCGATTCATGATTTCAACATTATTCGGCTTGATCGTGAGGATTCACGTGGAGGAGGAGTACTTTTGGGGATCAAAAAGTGCTACTCCTTCTATAGAGCAGTGTTTGGAAATCTATCATGATACTGCTGAACCATCATGTGTCAGGCTACTGATAGTTCACGAACATATTTTTCAAATGATACAGCGGATCAGCTACCTCTGCCGAATACGAGTATTCAGTTGTGTAACAACGAATGAATAGAGGAAAACGGAGAACAAAAGCTTCACAATATACAGACGATCCGACCATAGCACCGAGAAGCATGAGGAATGATTGTGTCAGTGCTTGAACATCTATCACCATACTGCTAAACCATCATGTGTCAGGCTGCTGATAGTTCACGAACATATTTTTGAAATGATACAAAGGATCAGCTACCTATGCCGAATACGAGTATTCAGTTGTGTAACATCGAGTGAATGAAGCCATGCCAACAAAACCATTAACTTAAATGATCTTTATTATGGAAATATCCATCCGATTTGGAATATTTTAGCAGTGTTGGATTCAGAAACTCAACCATTTTCTCAAAACTGTCTCATTTGACCGACGGACAGCAACCGTCTCCGGGAAAACCGGATTTCCGGAACCGTGTTCTGAAATTGGTATAAATATCAGATTTCAATAGAAAATCAACAATAATGATACTAAAAGTTGTGGAATGAATACACAGGATTGTGTGTGATTGCCATATGACAATTTGGAGACTTGATCCTGGAACGGTTACTCCGGAGCAGGTTCCCATGGGGTCACAAATGACCAGAAAACAAGTTGTATTGAACCCTAGCAATATGGGTGTCAAAATTACTGGTATCGTTCCAGAAGAAAATTTGCCATATTTATTAGACCATCCGGTCACTTGGCTATTGAGTGGCCAGTTCAGAGAAGGTTCGCATGGGGTCACGAATGGTCAGAATATGATTTGATTTGAACCCTAGCAATATGGGTGTCAAAATTACTGGTATCGTTCCAGAAGAAAGTTTTCCATATTTATTAGACCATCCGGTCACTTGGCTTTGGAGTGGCCAGTTCAGAGCAGGTTCCCATGGGGTCACGAATGGCCAGAAAATGATTTGATTTGAACCCTAGCAATATGGGTGTCAAAATTACTGGTATCGTTCCAGAAGAAAGTTTGCCATATTTATTAGACCATCCGGTCACTTGGCTTTGGAGTGGCCAGTTCAGAGAAGGTTCCCATGGGGTCACGGATGGCCAGAAAATTATTTGATTTGAACCCTAGCAATATGGGTGTCAAAATTACTGGTATCGTTCCAGAAGAAAGTTTGCCATATTTATTAGACCATCCGGTCACTTGGCTTTGGAGTGGCCAGTTCAGAGAAGATTCCCATGGGGTTACGAATGGCCAGAATATGATTTGATTTGAACCCTAGCAATATGGGTGTCAAAATTACTGGTATCGTTCCAGAAGAAAGTTTGCCATATTTATTAGACCATCCGGTCACTTGGCTTTGGAGTGGCCAGTTCAGAGCAGGTTCCCATGGGGTCACGGATGGCCCGGAAATGATTTGGATTGAACCGTAGCAATATGGGTTCAAAATTCTTGGAATAGTCCGAGAGGAAAGTTTGTCATAATTATAAGACCATTCGGTCACTTGGCTTTGGAGTGGCCAGTTCAGAGAAGGTTCCCATGGGGTCACGAATGGATAGAAAATGATTTGATTTGAACCCTAGCAATATGGGTGTCAAAATTACTGGTATCGTTCCAGAAGAAAGTTTGCCATATTTATTAAACCATCCGGTCACTTGGCTTTGGAGTGGCCAGTTCAGAGCAGGTTCCCATGGAGTCACGGATGGCCTGGAAATGATTTGGATTGAACCGTAGCAATATGGGTGTCAAAATTCTTGGAATAGTCCGAGAGGAAAGTTTATCATAATTATAAGACCATTCGGTCACTTGGCTTTGGAGTGGCCAGTTCAGAGAAGGTTCCCATGGGGTCACGAATGGCCAGAAAATGATTTGATTTGAACCCTAGCAATATGGGTGTCAAAATTACTGGTATCGTTCCAGAAGAAAGTTTGTTATAATTATAAGACCATTCGGTCACTTGGCTTTGGAAAATAATAAAAGAAAACTGTGCCAGTATCAAGTCATATGACAATCAGGCACATCATATGTATTCCATGCATTACTTTTACACGCAGCGAAAAGTTTTCGCAGTAGAGTTATTAGTACGAGACACTGAAGAAGTCTGCATATTGTAGACGAAATACGCGTATCTGTCAAGATAAGCAAAGGTAGTTGGAATTTAATGGAAAATGCTAATTTTTCTTATAATTTCTAGTTACATTCCAATAAACAGCGCAAACCTTCTAGGATTCACTATTTTTTTTTAAAACTTTGATTTTGAAGATTCGTACCTGTCGCACCCCTCAAGCCTTTATTCCGTGAATGCATTTCGTTTACTCGGTCAAAAATGGCGTAGGTATTAATTATTCTATTTCCTTCTGTTCGATTTCAATATTTCTTTAATATTTCAATATAAATTTTCAATTTCTTACCAAGGAAGCAATTCACGGATTGCTCAGAAAGTTTAAAACTAATCAATAAATCTACTAGCGCGTCGTTAACTTCCTCGACCTCTTCAAATAATATATCCTCTGGTGAGTCGATTTTGCTTTTATGAATAAAGCGTAGAAATTGAGGCTACAAAACTGGCACATCGGCAAACATTGAAAACATACACGTTCACTGACAACTGTAAGACTATATTTTTTACGGTTTATTTTTAATCTACTTTTTTTTTTATTTGGTTGACATTATTTTTGAACACAAAAACTTGTTGCAACTGCAATTTACGGTTATGTGACTATGATGAGAGATGAATCAGCACGAGGCTGTAAATTTCGATAAGTCTGGGGGATCTGACCAAAGTCAACACTCGATACAAAATTTAAAAAAAAAACAGTGTGGATAAAATCTAAGAAGGGGGAAAGGGACGTCTAAGATTTTCAAAAAAGTGGGTCTACGTGGTTTATGAACAGGCCTTTATAAATAAACAAAAAAAAACGTAGTTTCTTCATACTCACACAAAGAAATCACTCTGTTTTGAATAAACAAAATATCGTGTTGCGATTCACTACAAGACTCCTATTTGTTTCAATTCATAAAAAAGTTCCGAATAAATTCAAAATTTCATTCAAATCAAACCAATAAAGTTATTTAAAGAAAAAACTGCTGTTCGATATTATTTCAAATGATATTTTATAACCTTAAGAAATCACTACAAGGTTTCTATTTGTTTCAATGCATGATAAAGATTCAAATCAATTCAAAATTGTATTCATTTCAAACCAATAAAACAATTTAAGGTACTCATCATTGTCTGACATTAATTTAATAATATTCGATTTATAACAATCAAATTTATTTCAAACTTAAATGGTTAACTTAATGTTTTATCAAAATATTTGTATGAGCGCACATTTCATACTGTCAGCCTGCCGAGCAGCCATATTATTATTGTTTTTCAGTGCTGCCGACATGGTAGGTGGCTGCTTCTGCTTCTGGCTTCGATCGTTTTTTCTAATGTAAGTTCAAGAATAATGTATTTTTATTTTAATGTACGTATCGATATAAATATAAATATGTAAAGATAAAAATATAAATAAACAAATATAAATAGATATTAGTAGTTATATCAATAAAACACGACGTTACATTATATAAAGCATGAAGTTTTGTTTCAACTCAGTGGTTTTGTTGAATCAGTTCATCAGTTTTATTGGTCTATATATGAACCAAAATTTTATTTGAAATTATTCCTATTTTGGTAGATATAACTACGTACTATTTTGTGTGCTGATCATCAAAATGATCATCACGGTCCTGGTGGTCCAAGCTATCACTTTCGGGAGCTCTACGTCTGAATCTGGTAGGGCCAGGACAACTGAGTACAATTTTGAACCTCAGTTTTTAGTATCGGCAGATCAAAATACGAGGTTTTGCATTAAGATATCAATAAACTACATGCCGTGGACCTACCGTCCATTAGAGCTCAACAAACATTTTTCATATTTTTATGTGTTGGTACTGTTACAGTTTACAATTCATGATTTGTTATCAAGCAGTGAGTAAAGGAAGAAATTCCTTCTTATACGGTACATAGAGTTGAAACTTTCTCTTCGAATAAAAATCTGCATAGAATTAAGCTGCCGGAAACATTTAATGCATCGAGCATATTTCTGAATGTAATTCCGAATAGTGCAGAAAAGCTTTACAGCTATATAGATTCAAATTTGCAAACACAAACAGATTTCGATTGAAATATTTTTTTTTCTTCCGTTCATCAAAGGCAGCAGCCGCTGAACCAATGTGTTCACGTTCATTTACATCAGCTGAATATGAACCAATCAGTATATGCAACAGTATTGACACAACAGTTTCATGAAGACAAACTGATCCGATACATACCGAAAACGGAATACAGAAGAACACAAATGATCATAACCGAGAACGTTCAGCAGCAGAATTTACTTTGACCATGCATTTGTCACTGGAGACTAGCGAAAAAAATTCTTCTTGTCCCCTTTTGTGCGATGATTCGTAGGTATAGGAATAGACAAGTCTCACATGAGTAAATGATTCATTTCGTATCATGCGGGAACAAAAGACATGTGAACCATTCGGTGATATACGAAATGGGCAAACACTGCTATAGAGTGAATTTTCCTCCAATTCCAGGTATTGAAGTTGTCGCATGTCAGGCTGTTATTAAAAATAAAAGCCTTTGCATTGCTTCTGTGTACATTCCTCCTAGAGCACCAATTAACCGAAAACAACTTTCAGATATTTGTTCGGTTCTGCCTGCTCCGCGGTTGATCATGGGAGATTTTAACTCTCACGGTACAGGCTGGGGAGAACTGTACGATGACAACCGGTCTTATTTGATATATGACCTCTGTGACAACTTCAATATGACAGTTCTCAACAATGGAGAAGTTACACGTTTGGCAGGTCCATCCTCAATTGGCAGTAGATTGGACCTCACACTTTGCTCGAATTCATTATCGTTGGACTGCACGTGGAATGTGATCCATGATCCCCACGGTAGTGATCATTTGCCTATAAAAATTTCGGTTGCCACCGGGCTCACTCCGCCGGAATCCACCAACGTCACGTATGATCTAACTCGTAATATCGATTGGACAAGGTTCAAGACAGCAGTAGATGAAGCCGTAACAACGGTAGAAGGGCTTCCACCGCTGGAGGAATATAACTTTCTCTCCAAACTGATTTTGGAAAGCGCGCTTCAAGCTCAAACTCGACCAGTTCCAGGAACGTCATTTCGCAGGAAACCTCCTTCCCCATGGTGGGATCAGCAATGCACCGAGGTTTACCGCAAAAAGTCCGACTCGTTCAAAGTTTTTCGTAGACGTGGAACACCTGAGCACTTTGAAAGGTACACGGCTCTCGAACGAGAATTTAAGAGCCTCATCAAGGCCAAGAAACGCAGTTACTGGCGAAAATTCGTGGACGGGTTATCGCGTGAAACGTCGATGAGTACCCTTTGGAATACGGCGCGAAGATTGCGTAACAGAACTACGAACAACGAGAGCGAGGAGTACTCGGACCAATGGATCCTCAAATTTGCGCGAAAAGTTTGTCCAGATTCTGTGCCGGCACGGATGATTCCTCGCGAAAACACGAATTCGATAGATGAGATTAGCCAACCCTTTTCAATGATAGAACTCTCTCTCGCACTCCTTTCGTGTGGCAATACGGCTCCAGGGGCTGATAGGATCAAATTCAACTTGTTTAAGAACCTCCCAGACGTCGCTAAGAGGCGCATGTTGAACTTGTTTAATCAGTGTCTGGAACACAACATTGTACCGGATGATTGGAGACGTGTGAGAGTTATTGCCATTCAAAAACCTGGTAAACCCGCGTCCGACCACAACTCCTATCGACCCATCGCGATGTTATCCTGCATTCGAAAGTTGTTGGAGAAAATGATCCTTTTCCGTCTGGACAAATGGGTTGAGACGAACAACCTGCTTTCAGATACTCAATATGGTTTCCGCAGAGGTAAGGGAACGAACGACTGCCTCGCGTTGCTTTCCACAGATATTCAGTTAGCTTTTGCTAAAAAAGAGCAAATGGCTTCTGTATTCTTGGATATCAAGGAGGCTTTTGATTCAGTATCTGTTGAAGTTCTCTCAGATAAACTCCACGCTTTTGGTTTTTCACCATTAATGAACAATTTTTTGTACAATTTGCTGTCAGAGAAACATATGAGCTTCTCTCATGGAACCTCTACAGCTTTTCGATTTAGCTACATGGGTCTCCCCCAGGGATCATGTTTAAGCCCTCTTTTGTATAATTTTTATGTCAAAGACATTGACGGTTGTCTAGGTGACAACTGTACGTTGAGACAACTTGCAGATGACGGCGTAGTGTCTGTCACGGGACCCAATGGGGTCGATCTGCAAGGACCCTTACAGGATACCTTAGACAATTTGTCTGCTTGGGCTCTAGAGCTAGGTATCGAATTCTCTACGGAGAAAACTGAGTTGGTAGTTTTTTCTAAGAAGCATAACCCTGCACAACCGAAACTTCAAATTTTGGGTACACCGATAACTCATTCCATGTCATTTAAATATCTTGGGGTCTGGTTCGATTCAAAGTGCACCTGGAGATCTCACATTGAGTACCTGAAGCTAAAATGCCAGCAAAGGGTCAATTTTTTCTGCTCAATTACCGGGACCTGGTGGGGAGCCCTTGCGCTGAACTGGCCGGCTTGACGTGCCGCAAGGGCTCAGTAGGGATTCCAGGACCCGAAGCTAAGAGTCAGTTCCATTGTGGTTATATCACATCAATTATTTTTTCCAATATAGCAGCAGCACATTGATATTGTAGATATACTATTCTTTGTAATTTCAGGTCATCAAAGGAACTTGGTATCCAAGTCCAAATCCAAGTATTTTTAAATAATTTTAAATATATTTTGTTTTTTTTCGATGGTTATGATAATTTATCTAAGGTTAGTAGTGCATGTGCGGGCCCGTCTACAATTGCAGCAGGATCAGAATCTGTAGATATGTGAATACAATTAAAATTGGTATTATCATTTTAGACTATAACATCCCTTCGCTATTTTATATATATTCTATGCCATTTTCACTGAAAAAAATGTAGGAAGCATTATGTACGACAAATTTTTCTCAAAAAAGCATTTCCCTTATTCACCAAAACTATATAATTTATGATCATTGCTTTCCTGTTTCCCATTATTATTTGTAGATCCAGACCAATAAAAGTTTTTTTTTTCTGGTTTTACTTAATCTACGTTTTTAGCAATATTCAATCTTATATAAAATTTATTTCTCCTAATTGTTTGCTGTTTTCAGCTTTTCCAAGACAATTAGGATATCAAAACATATCTAATCGTTTTTTCAGTTACAAACCAGTGGATAACAGATATATATTATACTTACGCTTATTATGTTATTTGACTCTAACTGTGAAAAATAAATCTCAATAGATATTAATTTTATCGAAGCTGCAACAGCGGAAGTCTTTCGATGACCAGCTAAGTTACGGATATATATTCTACTATAGTTTACTGGCTTGCTCGTATTTTTATTTTATATTATAACGTCAGATTTGTATTTTATGTTATGATATTAAATGATATGATATGATTGCATTTAAATTCATTTGATAAAAATTGCTTTAGTACCTGTGAGACTCACTACAAAAAGTTTTTGTGATTCAAGGAAATGGAACAGCACTTCGAAGTTTTTGGTTTACTATTTTTCATATGCTATATTATTTCAGATCATCCATGGATATTCCAAGTATTGTAAAATATGTTTGAATCAATTTTTTCTCATAGCTACTATATTGTCTTAACTTTCAGGTTTACAAATGGAATTGTTACTATCATTCTTACATTTACTATATTAAATATCATTATAATAATCATTCACTATATTTTTTATCAGTTTAATATTCACTATATTTTATATATTACTACATGACATTGAATATATATTGGGCAGGGAGGGAGCATCAGGGTATCATTCAAGCTGGAATTGGACAATGGAGTGGTATGACAACCGGAGTCTAGGAGGGAATAAACAATATCATTTTCTTATCCTACCGATTCGATTGTGATGTTGCGAATTCTACTCCAACAGTTTCAGTGAGAGTGACGCGCCCTTCTTAACAAGCCATCCCGTAGAAAGCTTAATGAGTATTGCGAATTGGGTTATTCGATTTGTTGGATCGTATTGTTGGAAGGAGAATCTTATGTTCCCGCGGGTTTCGCGTAAGTGTCTCTGCTTACGGGTCCGCCCCACCGTTTTTGGCCCTTCATACAGCGTTACTGTGAATGCAACCCGGTAACTCAATATGATCTTGCTATTAAGTGGAGCTGCATACATGACAAGGTCGTAGAAGGGATGGTGGCTACCTTACATACATACATACATACATACAATTACCGGGACCTGGTGGGGAGCGCATCCGGAAGATCTTCTAACGTTGTACCGGACAACGATTTTGTCGGTTTTTTTTTTATATCTTTATTATTGTGGCTTTCAGCCTCCTGGGCTGGGATTTTGTCGGTTATGGAATACGGTAGTTTTTGTTTTCAGTCAGCGGCTCGGTCGCACTTCATTAAACTGGAACGTATTCAGTATAGGTGCCTTCGTATCGCGTTAGGTTGCATGCACTCGACTCACACCATGAGTCTTGAAGTGCTGGCTGGCATGTTGCCACTCTCAGATCGGTTTACAGAGTTATCTCTCCGGCTCCTCACCAGGTGTGAAGTTATGAACCCCGAGGTGATCGAAAATTTTGAGAAGCTCCTTGAGTTGAATCCTCAAACCCGCTTCATGACCTTGTACCATTTGTACATAACTCAGGATGTCAGCCCTTCGCCGAACATTTCCAATCGTGTTTGCTTCTCCGATTTCGGAAATTCGGTTCATTTTGATTTATCCATGAAACAGGAGCTTCGTGGAATCCCAGAGCATCATCGTCCTATGATTGCTCCGGTGATATTTGCTGCAAAGTTTGGCCAAGTTGATTCCACTAAAACGTTTTTCACTGACGGGTCTTTGATAGAGGACTCCGCTGGCTTTGGTGTATACAATGAAAATTATAGCGTCGCTCGTAAACTTCAAGCACCTTGTTCTGTTTTTGTCGCGGAATTGGCAGCAATTCATTTTTCTTTAGAAACTGTTGCCTCTTTTACACCGGATCAATACTTCATTTTCACGGATAGTCTTAGTTCTATAGAGGCTATTCGTTCCTTGAGGCCGGTAAAGCACACCTCCTATTTTCTTATGAAAATACGAGGTCTTCTAAGTGCTTTATCTTCACGTTCTTTTAATATCACCTTTGTGTGGGTCCCTTCTCATTGTTCGATTCCTGACAATGAGAAAGCGGACTCGCTTGCAAGGGTGGGTGCTATGGGAGGCGATATTTATTACCGACAAATCGTCTTCAACGAATTTTTCTATATTTTTCGTCAGATATCACTCGATAGCTGGCAGTATAAATGGAGTAGAGGAGATTTGGGGCGATGGCTACATTCTATCACTCCAAAGGTGTCTAAGAAATGTTGGTTCAGGGGATTGGATGTGGGTCAAGACTTCATTCGTGTGATGTCTCGCCTCATGTCCAATCATTATTCTTTAAACGCTCATTTGTTCCGTGTTGGGCTGGGAGACAGCAATCTCTGTGAATGCGGACAAGGTTACCAGGACGCTGATCACGTTATTTGGTCTTGTGCTGAGCATCGTGGAGTCAGATCTGAGCTGTATGATTCCCTTCGGGCTCGAGGTAGACAACCCAATGTACCGATTCGAGACATTTTGGCTGCGCGCGATCTGGAGTTTATGAAACTCATTTATGTGTTTTTGACTAACATTAGCCTTAGATTGTAGTTTGATTAACTTACTTGTTTAGGTTAAATTTGGAATGTGTGCGCCAGTGTGTGTGTGTGGTTGTGTGTGTGTGTGTGTGTGTGTGTGTGTGTGTGTGTGTGTGTGTGTGTGTGTGTGTGTGTGTGTGTGTGTGTGTGTGTGTGTGTGTGTGTGTGTGTGTGTGTGTGAGAGTGAGTGATTCCTTTTTTTTTTAATTAATAACGTTCAATTAAAAAATTGTAATTTGAAGTTCTAGATATAAGAAAACCAGAAAACCATTGTTCCTTACGCTTTGTTCAAAATTTCCACCCCAATTTTCCCATCCTAAAAATTGTTATTCCTATTAACCTCGAGACGACCGCGAGTAATCGGTTCTATCTCCTTAACCTTAGTTCTAAGATAACTGATGTATATAAACATGCAAACTTGGCTCTGTAAAGTTGATTCGATTGAGCCTGTACAAATAAATGAACTCGTTAAAAAAAAAAAAGCAAGTTTGACGTGCATTTTCTTCCGTTGTGTTTTCCGATATTATAACACAATTATTATCGGAGTAATTCATGTTTGACCCTTAGCTGTATCGCCACCGTAACCATTCTTGGCTCAACCGGCTTGTACCTGTCTATCAAACTCAACTCCAGGACTCGGGAAAATCTCTCCGGACACCCGGTATCCTACGAACACCGATGTTCGGCAAACTTCTCTTTGTAAACCAGTTCCAACACGGACCAGTTCTATTACCGACATGGCATTGCTGTAGATACAGTTTCATAGTTGGAGGAGTTAAGTAGATACGATGCTACTTTCGTTCACCTGCAATGCCATATGGGGCAACCTTGGCCGTTTTGGATACACATCATTTAGGTACCGCGGAAAAAGCAGAACGCCAACCAGCTGGACCTCGCAAGGGATTTTCAGACAATTGAGAGTGTGTAGTAGTAGTAGTTGGTAGTTGGTAGTTGGCGTAGTCCCAGTTTCCTTCCAAAGAGCATACTTTAGAGTCATGAGAGCGCAAATTAAGATTACCGTGTAGAAGAGAACAAGTGGAAAATTTGTTCTGTCACCACTTTTTCAACACTGAGAAAAATCACCTAATTCTTATTGCGGTCACCACTTTTTCTCACCTATCGAAAGGATTTCTATGACTATCCATGATTAAAAATATATTTTAGAAAAAAAAGAGTTTATTAGCTACAATTGGGATTAATTTGTATTACTTACATCTTCTATTATACGCCTACGCTTTTTAGATACCGTATGCGGAGGATCAGTATGACTTTCTATATGACGAACCCATTCAGCTGGCACGGTGAATGTTTCACTACACAACTCGCAAGTAAGAGGAGAATAAACCTGATCCTGGCTTTGTCCATGACTTTCGTCGACAACAGTGGGTTCTTTTAACTCAACCTTCACGGTTGGCATGTCAGATTTGTCCAGGTTAATTTCCTCAGCGTTAACATCAGTCCATTCGACAGGCTCTTCTTTCACACTTAAAAAATTCAACTCCTCTGGCATTGATCGTATCGTACCTGGGGGAATGGCACTATCAACATGCGATGATGAAGGTCTGCAGGCAGAAATTTGTGCTGAACCTTGCTGCCGTTGTGCTGGTTGGTGTAACTCTTGTAACAAACGTTTCTGACTCTGCGATCTGCTACTTCTTTCGCCCGGATCAATTGCAACGTCCTTTTTCACGTTGATGATCGGTGTGGACGAACTTGCGGGCATTTGAGCAGTTTGACTAATTCCATAACTCTTAGCGGAATTTTTTACTATGACGGGGCTGTCATGGACCGGTACCGGATTTTGTGCTATGCGAGGCTCTTGCAGCGGGATGCGATCCACCGAAATACGTTCTGTTCGTTGTCGCGTAGGAGGAGCTTCTTTGGAACCTTGCTGCTCAGAATTCACCGATGATTCGGCTTGGTTGCGCCATAGGCCACGAATTTTTAGAATTTCTCCGCCGCGTAAGACTTCATTGAGAATATCTACGGATACTGTCGATTCTCCTGTATACATGTATTGGATAAGTGTTTGGATAGCGCGTTTAGTGAGTTCCGGAGGAAGTACTATGTATGTCATTGCATTTGCTGGGGCAAAGTTCTTATCGAAAATGTTGGCAAAGTACTGGAAGTGTGTTGGAGTTAAAATGAAATTGAACAGACGTTACAAATTGTGGCCATATTTACCGAACTGGAAGTTCCGAGAACTAGCTTATGTGCTGGAATGGCAAAATTTTCCTCATTGTTGCATGTAATAAGCATCACGTCAGCATAGCGATCATTTCTACAAAAGAAGCGAATATTGGTCAATACAACTGAAACTCACTTTTAGTTTTCTAGTTAGGTACTTGTAGAGACAGGAAATAGACGAATTTAGATTTTGTTGATGTGAATGCCATTTGAGTTGATATTTCTCCGCGCCAGATGTTGCAGTTTGGGAATCCGAATCTCCTGTGAAAACTAATTAAATACATTAGAACTATTAAACTGTCACGATTGGATAATGCACTGGATAAGAAGGCGTAATTGCATGGATTACAAAACGTACGGTAAATGTTTGCTTTCTGATTATCCTGTGACTCAGCGATGGTGATTGCATTTACATTAGTGACAGTAGCAGAAGTTGTTGTGGTTGTGCATGTAGCCAAAATAGGCTCCGGAGAATTATCTCTCACGATGATCGGACTACTTCCTGGTATTTCAATTTCTCTCACCCCCGCTGGATCACATAGATCAAGAATAGCCGTTACGGCGTGTTGTGATGAAGACGAGGAAGACGCATTCAATGCCTCCATATTAGGTTTTATATCCAGTTCTTCTTCATCTCCTGGACCAGCCGAGTTAAGAAAGTCTAGCTCCGGAATACATTCGAGCTCTTCTTCACTACTATCGTCGCTGCCGTCGGAATATGTTTCCATCCAAAGGTTTAAAGTCTTACTTTTAGCTTGATGAGAAACATCTTTTGCATGCTCAAGAGATGCTTGGGATAATCTTTGTAAATCTGAAAATCCACGCTTTCCCCACATATCAAATTCACTGGTGTTGAATAGTAGACAAGGCCAGCAGTATAGTCGTTGGTTCTTGTCACATCCTGTCATCCAATTGTGTGCAGTCAGATTTATTGAGTTATGACATTTTGCATACAGATTGGGCATTTGGTTCATGGGTCTACCACTTTTTACAATTTTCTGTTGAGTGTCTTTACCTAATGTTGCAAATGGGATTTTTGTCAACGTACAGACAATGCAATGAAAAGCCGGAGTGTTGGAGGCCATCATGACCGGGAGCTGCGTTCGAAAACAATGAATTAGTATTATAAAATGAAAAAATTGAATGTTTCTTTCTCGTCATTATCACAACAGGATGCCTTTATTGCCAATGCATATGCTAAATACCTAGCAGCGAAACAAATTTTCGTCAAATAAACGACACATACTTGCAGTTCTGTCCACGTTTTTTATTTCGATGTCATCAACTAGTTCCACCATAACGTCTGAATGCCGAATAACTTCTATGTCATCATCGTCATCTTCGTCTACGTCTTCCGAGTGATTGTTGGTTGCGGCTACCATTGGAAGCTCAGGTGGAATGTCTACTGTTTTACGATTGATTGAGAAGGACGAATGTTGCATAGGTAATCGATCGCACCAAATCTTTTGTTCATCGGACGCATAAACGTTATACTTGTCGATATTTAAAATATGCAATTCCTGATTCAAGTGCGTTTTAACAGAATTACTAAAATTGCTCAGTCCGTCGAAACCCTTGAAACCCCAAGTGTCTGTTGGGTCCGTTGAAAAGATATAGCAAGGCCAACAGAACAACTTATTTTCCACTCCGCAGCCAGAGAGCCAGTTGTACCGGAAATAATTATCCTTTTTGAATCGTCGGGTGAACACCTTACCCTTGTAACGACATTCCTTTGAGAGTCCTGGCAGAGCTGGAGTTGGGCGCCCTTGAGCAATGATTCTAGCTATCGTAGACACATTCAAGGTATCTAGCGGATTTTGCTTGAGCAAACAAATTGCACAGTGGTATGCAGTAGTGTCAGGTTGCATTTTGACGAGAGCTGTAGGATTAAAGCATGGTGGTAGTAATTTAGGGTATTTCGATAATTATAAGGAACATAGCTGACAATTTTTTTTTTTGTATCTCCACCATTTCTATTCTATAAAAGATCTGATCCTCAACTTGTTTCTTTGCATTTACAGTAGTAACTAATATGGCACACATTTTCACAGAAACAGAAAAAGAGCTTGCAATAAGAGTTTCGACAGCTGAAGCAATGCGCCACTCTTCGTGCAAACATTCAATATAAAAGAAATAACAGAAGCTTACTTGTTTTGAATCATTATTAACTCAAATTGCTTAAAAATATTACAGTTCAACTGAAAACCGATAAAAAAAATCAATAATCAGAACAAATAGGAAAAAAATCTCCTTCACTCTAGGTATATAAAGTGCAAACTAACAATATGTTACAAACAAACAAATGTCACTAAATTTTATATAATAAGTTTGATTTAGACGAATGAAATAAAAAGCACAACAGAAAACTTTACATGAAGTGTTGATTCTGTAAATCATGAATTTAGATGGTCACAGACAATTTACCAGAGAGAAAATAGAGTAAAATTGATTCCAATTTATTTTCAATGAAAAAATACTGTATCCTTGTAGGCACTATTTTAGTCTTAATCAAAATCATTCACAGTGAAAATTGCTCGAGATCCAACCATCCTAAGGCGCTAAGCTCCAAGCGTTATTAAATGACTTGGATACTCTGACGATTAAAAAAAACCAATTGGGTGGTTGAAAATTGATATTTTCCTTATGGACGTTCCGTACCAGTCATAAGAAACTGCTTTTGAATTCTAACAGTACATCTCTGAACAATAATGACATCTGTTAGCACCATTGATAAAGTACGCCAATGCGTGTTTGAAAAAGTTAAAATGAAAGTAATAGTCCATGATACCCCTTAGTCCCCATTCCCAACCAAGCATCTATAAATGTGCACAGCGGCACTGTTTATGTCGGCCGCTGTACGAAGTCAATAACACAACACTATTATTCCCACTTTGATGGCAATTCTTGAATTCAAATATACTCCACGTATTCTGCTTCTACTAGTTCGTTGTACATGGGTACTTTCTGTTATAAAAAACGTGAACAAGTTCCATAACCATAGTAGCTATATGTATACATAAAACGGACTAACTTACTTTAATATCTGAACAAAAATGAAATTTCAATATTTGAAAATAACAAAACGAAAATAAGACGAACATTCGCATCAGATAAAAGGCATCCCCTAATTGAATAGTTGAATGAAAACGACGAGAATGCTGATACCGATTATCGATTTTTCACTGCAGAAGCTGTGATTCATTGAATTCTACTTACATATTCCAACGCGCAATATCGCCAGGTACTTCTGTTTTCTTTATATTCTACAATCACCAGAACTTGTTCTTTATCTAATAATATATCTAATAATACAGTTTTTCCGAATACAAATTAAAAATCGACTTTAGGCCAAATGCTTAGCAGCTGTGTCAATAATATCTAGCGAATGCTAACGAAGCTAAATAATGGAAGTTTGTTTGACAATCACTTGTGTGGAGTTTTTCTGGTGGTTGTTAGTCTCGACATTGATTTTTCAAAAGAGCGTATCTCGTTAACGTAAACAACGGTATATCTCGTTAATTCTTTGTGATACAAAGTCTACAAAGTGTATCCCTGTGAGGTAGATATACAAATAACTATTGAACAAACCGGTTCTACCTCTAATAAATTCAGGCGAGTTTCCACTGTCGAGAAATCCGCCATTGCATATGTTTACGAATTACGCTCTTACGAAAAATAATTATCCTTTTGAAGCGCATGAAGAAAGTAGTGGTTTTTCTGTTCGGAGAAGGTTGTCACAAGTTAAGGCCGAGCTACAATGGAGAGCGCAACGGCGCGATGCGGCAGCTTTTGACATAAAATATATGGATCAACTGTCTAAATCTGCCGCAACGCCCCGTTGCGCTCCCCATTGTAGCTCGGCGTTTAGGATTTTAAGGGCGTTAATATAGTATTCGCACCACGTGATGCGATAAAAAAAAAACCCACCGAGAATATCATTTAGTTGTTTAACCATTCTCGGGTTTTTTTTCGTTAGGGCGAATCTAACATTAAGAGATTCTCTCCGGGATCACTCTCTTTCATTCATTACAGCGCCATTATAACACTTTCGAAGCATTCCTTAGTACATATCGAAACACAACCGTGCTGGCTAGCATACCAACATACTCTACAAATAGTATAATGAAAAACGTAAAGGTGATTAGAATATGAATGAAAGAGAAAGAAGTCAAAGAGAGTCTCGCAATGTTAGATTCGCCCTAATAAAAATAAAAAAAACCCTAGCATTGTGAGTCCAACAAAACAAAATCTTTAGGAGGTCGTTCAGGGAACGTTTTTACTTACGGAACTAAAATGACCATTGCTATGGAAATATTCAACCGGAAATGAATGTCGGTATTTGGAATCTTTTAGCAGTTTTAGATTCAGGAACTCAACAAGTTTCTAAAAATTGTCTAATGTGATCGATAGACATCATCCGTTTCCGGAAGTACCAGATTTACGGAACCATGTTCCAAAAATGGTGAACTTAATAAAAACTCCAATAGAAAATCAGCATCATTCAAAGTATATACAGGAATGTGCGTGTCTGCTAAATGACAATCCGGTTACTTGATCTTGGAACAGCCCTTCCGGAGCAGGTTCCCATGAGGCCAAGGATGGCCAGAAAATTATTTAAATTGTACCCTAGCGTTATGGGTATGAACATTCTTGGAATAGTTCCAAAATAAAATTTCTTATCGTTATCGGTTCTTGTAATCGTTATCGGGAAAACGTGCTAATTCATACAAAAAACGTGTGAGGGGAGGGGGGGGGGGAGGGGTGTTATAAAAAGTCACTTTTTGCGTGACATAATTAATGGACGTTCCCTTACGTCTTGGTGATCATCGTTCCTGCTGGATGATGTGACGGATTTGAAACTGCATCGGCGGTTCCAGACGGGATTGGACAGATTTGCTGAACAGTAATGAGGGCAGGTTTGTCTGTGGCGCGGATTTTTGTTGCATGTGAGATCGCCGCCGTTTCCATGAGTTGCGCCTATTGAGTCGTGGATCATTTTAATAAAGATAACTCACACTGCTTGCATGAGAAAGTTGTGTCGTCGATATTATTCATGCTGAGTTGAGCCCTGATCAGTACGCCATCTCTGTTGGCTTTTCCCATTTAATGGCGCCATTGTCCAGTCCAGAGCAGCGTGGTCGATTTGAGTTTCGCTTTTGAGCAAAGCGCTTACCATCGCTTACCGTCCAAACACAATGATAACAGAAACGGAAGGGAAAACGGCAATTTTGACAGTTGCTGCAAATGACTTCGATATGTCCAATAAGAATCGGCTTGGATCTAGCCTACACACTTAGATTTTTTTACAGTATACTGTAATTTATTACCGAATATGAAACAGCTGAACATTCGGTAATCGATTCGGTAGTTTTTAAGTTTTACAATACGTTCAGTAAATTTGAATTCGCTACTAAGCTGTCAAAATTTACCGAAATATTCTGTAAATTTTGCTGAACGATTGGTAACGCGAGCTGTCACATTTTTACCGAAAATTCTGTAAACATTTTACAGTTGCTCAGTAAAATTTACAGATTCGTTTGTAAACAGGGTTTTATTGATTTTCTTTCTTGATTTCATTTCCTGTTCATTGGTGTTTAGTTAGATCATTTCTAGGGTTTTTTTTCCATTAGGGCGAATCTACAATTGAGAGATTCTCTCCGGGCTCGCTCTCTTTCATTCATAAACCAATCACCTTTACGTTTTTCATTCTACTGTTTGTAGAGTATGCTAGCCAGCACTGTTGTGTTTCGATCTGTACTAAAGAATGCCTCGTAAGTTTTATAATGGCGCTGTAATGAATGAAAGAGAGCGAGCCCGGAGAGAATCTCTCAATTGTAGATTCAACCTAATGAAAAAAAAACCCTAGATTTATGTGTATGTTAATAAGAAAAATAGAATCATCAGCTAAACAAAACTTGGTTACCATTTTGATTTTAATGGAAGAGTTCATGATACCCGGTGAAAATTTTGTCCTGAAGCATTCCAAAATGTTCACTGAAATAAGCAACATTTGAAAAAATTAGTAGAAACACAAAGTATCAACACACATTTTTCAACGATGTGTAAAATATTTTTCAAATTCCCCACCAAACGCTGCTGCAATCGGATGATCCTTAGTATAAGCCAAAAATTCCCTGCCTGCCGAATATGGCTACGGTCCCGGAAAGTTGCTGTCCATTCCTCCAGTTTGGGCACTAACTTTTGGCTGCACCGTGAAACTAAGCCGAGCTGACCAACATTCAACTTCAAATGGCGGGAAAAGGCCGCGTTTGACAGTAACGAATAAATTTACAATCTGTTCGGTACTTCTTTTACAGTTTATTTTGCAAAAGAATAAATTTACAGTACATTCGTAATTATGGTTACAGTGTTGCGGTACTGAAGCAATTTACAGTTTCGATCGGTAGTTTTTCTACAATTTAACGGCAGTTTTCTATAAATTTCAGAAATCCAGTATTTTTGATTGCTGGAATTTTTAAAAATGTCAGTTTTTACAATACGTTCTGTGAAATTTCGGTTTAACAGACCGATTTCAGCAAAAAAAGTACCGAATATAATTTTGGAAATTTGGTGTGTATTTTCTTTCCGACAAGCAGGCATACTTATAGACACTCAAGTAATAGACCGGACAACGTGCCGCCATGTTGTATCCAAAACGAACATTTCCTCGCATTTCCCATACGATTTGACAGTTGTTTTGGATACATCAACTGTTCCAGACTTACGTTGTCCGGTCTATTACTTGAGTGTCTATAGGCATACTCAGATCGGGCTTTGCCGTTTTCTGTGTCCGTTATCATTGTGTTTGGGCCATTACACTCATTAATTATGCCAGTAAACGATAATCTTCGATAGCTTTGCAAGCAACGAATTTCCCTGTATAATTTGAGGGACTTTGTGAGTGCTAACCAAGACAATTCAGATCGACAGGAACTGGACTTACGCTTAAAAAGGTTCGATGAAATCTGGTAGAAATTCGTCGACATACTGATGCGAATCGAGTTACTGACGGATGATGCTGAAGATGATGCTATTCCATACGATACCAAAGAAACAAGGGAGATCAAGCAGCAACGACAAATCAACCAACAGAAGCAGTGTGACCATAAGAATGCGAAAGTCTTTAAGATTACTTCCTGCAGATATAACGCGTTTGTTGCTGGTGCAACAGCAACAACCGGTTGGTGTATAACAGTCTAATAGTACGTTCACACTACATAAAATGACATGTACATTATTTCCAGTAAAAACTAGATGTATAGTTGCTGATATCAAGATACTCTATATCACGTAATATAAGCAGTAGTGCGAACGTACTATAAGGTAAAGCTCCCAGAATAGAAACTTCCAACTTTTAACGGGAGGATATCTGATTAGGTTATATTCCACTTTTAAGAACCTGATGAACAATGATAATAATCTCTCCAATATGGATAATCCCTCACCGGGGATGCACTGCAGGAAATAGCAGCAATCGAGGTTTCCTCAGTCAATTATGCGATTGCATGGGACACATTGGAATGCGCGTTCGAAAACAAAAACCTGTTCGTGATGACTCATTTAGATTCTTTGTTCGCTCTTGAGCTACTCCGCCAAGAGGCCTTCGAAACGTTGAGCACGCTAGTCAATGGTTTTGAAAAGAACTTTCAAATGCTCACCAAGATTGAGGAAAACACGGAAGGCTGGAGGTCGCTGCTGCAGTACATGCTCTGCAAGTGTCTGCATTCCTCGACGTTGAGGCAGTGCGAATCGCATTAAAACTCTAAGGAGGTTCTCAACTATAAAGATATGACTAAATTCCTGAAAGACTCTTGTTTAGAATTACTGTCCGTCACTCCTGGAAAGCAGTTTTAGGCCAAAACAAAGAAGTCTGGTCGTCGATTCGTATCACATCCCTAGTTCGGAGATTCATTCATAACTGCAAAAACCGCGGAAGCTGCAAAATTGGTTTCATGCAGCATGAAGAACGATCCGAAGCATTGCATCAGCTACTGGTACTAGCACAGCAAGAAAGCTATCGAGAAGGTCTCGTTTTACTGCGTAGAACCGACGAAGTCAAGCCAAAATCTCGATTGAGACAATTAGTTCCTCGCGATGAATGGATTAATTCTCGTCGGTGGCCGCTTGTGGAACTGTAACATTTCAGCTGGACGTAAACATCCTGCCCAACCAACACTCTCTTGCGCTTCTTATTGTCACTAGTATTTTTATGCATTTATGCAGGGGATTTAAGAAGTTAGAATCATGTTCTCGATAGTAATTTAGGCAAATCGAAGCATAGATTTTTTGAACGTGATTTTTTTTAATCTTTAATATAATCTTGCAGAGTCAAGTCCCATGGAACTGGTGGGTTCAAAAATCGTGCCGTTCCATCAGTTCAGGTACTTGATGTCAGGCAAATGAACCATGTGTCATCCGATGGCACAAAAAAGCCCTCAAACTCGTTTCGTGTAATCTTTTCTGGAGCTGCCCTGCCGAATTTCCTCGTGTTGGGGAAGCTTCGTTTACCTGTTCGCCTCTATGTACCGACGATCATGCACTGTGACAAGTGCCAGCAGTTGGGTCATACTGCACCTTACTGCTGTAACAAAGCACGATGCGGCAAATGCGGTGAGCAACATGTGGAGGGTCCCTGCAGTACGGACCCCAAGTGTATATGCTGTGGGGAAGCTCCACATGATCTCGCTGTATGCCCGAAGTATATAGAGCGGGAGAAACACCAAATTCGTTCGCTGCAGCAGCGGTCGAAGCGGTCTTATGCAGAGATTCTTAAAAAGATCCCACCGGCCGCTGTTCCACCAGCCCAACTTTTCTTCCACCAGCCCAACTTTTCCCATAGATGATCAGGGCTCAGACTTTGAGGATGCTGAGGAGTACTCTGTTGTTCAGACGGGAGCGAAGAGAAAGCGCGCTACAGCAAGACGTCAACGGCACCGTCAGCAAGCATCTCAAAACGCGCTGACTGTAGAACAGGCTCCTCACCCTCCTCTGAACAATTTAAGAAGTGGTGGCAATACAAAAAAAGTTTCTCCTCCAGGTTTTAGACCACTGGTTGGTGACTTTCCACCACTTCCGGGAACATCTAAAACCCCAGTTGTTCCAGTTTTTTTTGCCCAGAACGTCAACTACCAAGGCATCCGGAATCTCGACCGTGTCAATTCGAAGACTCCGAAAAAATGTCTCTTTCTGGGATTGTGGAATTCATCTTCACCATTTTCGAGGTCTCACTGACAACGAGGAACCTCATCAACATGATCCTTACATTTGTAAAACCTCTTCTAAAGAAACTGTCTTCAAAATGGCCTCTTCTTGATTCAATCATATCTTTCGATGGATAATGATCGAAGTACTACAATGGAACAGTAGAAGTATTCTAAAAAATTTGGACGCTTTTAAGTTTTTAGTTCACAAATCGCATTGTGACGTATTTGCTCTCTGTGAAACATGGCTCTCTTCTGATAAAGATTTCTCTTTCCACGAGTTTAACATTATTCGGCAGGATCGAGGGGACTCATATGGAGGGGTGCTATTGGGGATTAATAAGCTCCACTCCTTTTATAGAATTGATCTCCCCTCGATGACAGGCCCTGAAGTAGTCGCATGCCAAGTGACTAAATATTCGAGGCAAAAGTTTTAGTATAGCCAACATATACCTGCCGCCGAATACGGCAATATCCCGCAGGGATCTTTCGACTATTTGCCTCGCAATGCCAGAGCCACGGTTGATATTAGGAGATTTTAATTCTCACGGTACAGCCTGGGGGTCACCGTACAACGACAACCGTTCTGCATTGATACTAGACCTCATGGACTACTTCAACTTGACTATTTTGAATACTGGGGAAGTAACACGCGTGGCTCCACATCCAAAACCCTGGAAGCAAATAAGACCTCTCAATCTGTTCGAATTCACTATCATTGGATTGCACGTGGAAAGTGATTCAAGATCCCCATGGTAGTGATCACCTGCCTATCAAAATTTCAATCACCAATGGTTCGTGTCAATCTCGCTCGATCGACATTGCGTACGACCTCACGAAATGCATAGACTGGGGTAAATTCGCTGAAGCGATCATCGATGGCGAGCAATCGGTCGAAGTCCTTCCTCCGTTGGAAGAGTATCGGTTTTTATCCGGGTTAATCCTCAAATGTGCGATCGACGCACAGCGCAGACCGGTACCAGGATCAACAATTCGCCGACGTTCGCCCACTCCGTGGTGGGATGACGAATGTACTGAAGTCTACCGTGAAAAATCCGTCGCGTTTAAAGCATATCGGAAGCGCGGTTCGCGAGATAACTACGAGCGGTACATTGCTCTTGAGCGTAAATTTAAGAGCCTCACCAAGGCCAAGAAACGCGGATATTGGCGTCAGTTCGTCGAAGGGCTATCGCGTGAGACGTCGATGAGAACTCTTTGGACCGTCGAGAGAAGAATGCGAAATGCGTCGTCGGTGAATGAAGACAAGGAAAGCTCTTCCCGGTGGGTCTACGCGTTCGCTAAGAAAGTGTGCCCTGACTCGGTTCCGGTGCAACGAATTACTCGCGATACTCAAACCAATCGTAACGAATTGGATGCGCCCTTTTTTATGCTTGAATTCTCACTTGCTCTTCTTTCATGCAATAATTCTGCGCCAGGAATGGATAAAATCAAGTTTAACTTGTTGAAAAACCTCCCAGATGTCGTAAAGAGGCGCTTGCTGAACTTATTTAGTCAGTTCCTGGAGTGCAATATTGTTCCGGATGAATGGGGGCAGGTTAGAGTTATAGCTATACAAAAACTCGGGAAAGCCGCGTCGGATTACAACTCTTATCGTACAATTGCGATGTTGTCGTGTATACGGAAGCTGCTATAGAAGATCGGCTCGACAAATGGATTGAATCTAATGGCTTTCTATCTCATACTCAATTTGGTTTCCGCAGAGGCAAAGGAACGAGCGATTGTCTTGCGCTGCTTTCAACAGAAATACAGCTGGCCTATGCCCAAAATGAGCAAATGGGTTCAGTTTTCATGGACATTAAGGGGGCTTTTGATTCAGTTTGTGTAGAAGTCCTTTCAGACAAATTCCACGAGTGTGGCCTTTCACCATTACTAAACAACTATTTGTACAATTTGTTGTCTGAGAAACATATGAGCTTTTCTCATGGGTCTTCGACAACTTCACGAATTAGCTACAAGGGTCTCCCCCAGGGCTCTTGTTTAAGCCCCCTTGTTTATAATTTTTATGTCAGAGACATCGATAGCTGCCTCATGGAAAATTGCACGCTAAGACAGCTTGCGGATGACGCCGTTGTTTCAATTGTAGGACCAGGGGCGAACAACTTGCAGGGACCGTTGCAGGATACTCTAGACAATTTGTCTACCTGGGCTGTAAAGCTGGGTATCGAATTCTCTCCGGAGAAAACTGAGTTAGTTGTTTTTTCTAGGAAGCGTGAACCAGCACAAATACCGCTTCAACTTATGGGTAAAACAATAACTCAAAGTTTGTCTTATAAATACCTAGGGGTCTGGTTCGATTCTAAATGCACCTGGGGAAAGCACATTAAGTATCTGATTCAGAAATGCCAGCAGCGAATAAACTTCATGCGTACTATCACCGGAACATGGTGGGGAGCCCACCCGGAAGATCTGATAAAGCTGTATCGTACAACAATTCTGTCGGTTCTCGAGTACGGTAGTTTCTGTTTTCAATCCGCCGCGAAAACTCATATTCTGAAGCTGCAGCGAATCCAGTACCGTTGTCTTCGTATCGCGTTAGGCTGCATGAACTCAACTCATACTATGAGTTTAGAGGTATTAGCAGGAGTTCTTCCTTTATCAGATCGTTTTGTGGAGCTATCGTTCCTGTTCCTCATCCGCTGTGAGGTGTTAAATCCATTGGTAATTGCAAATTTTGAAAAGCTAATCGAACGAAATCCTCAAACTAAGTTCATGACACTGTACTACTGGTACGTGACTCTGGAGGTGAGCCCTTCTTCGAATGTTCCTAATCGTGATTACTCCCAAGACTTCTCTAGTTCTACTTTAGTTTTTGATCTGACCATGAAGCAAGAAGCTCGGGGAATACCAGATCCACTCCGTTCGGAGTACATTCCATTAATTTTTGCAAGTAAGTTTGGCCATATCAGATGTGACAGGAAGTTTTACACCGACGGGTCAAAAACAAATGATTCCACTGGATTTGGTGTTTTTAACGAAATTCATAGCGCCTCCTTCAAACTACAAAATCCTTGCTCCGTATACGTCGCAGAGCTGGCGGCTATACACTATGCATTAGAACAAATTGCCTCTCTTCCCTCTGATCAATTTTTCATTTTTACGGATAGTCTCAGCTCACTCAGGCTATTCGTTCGATGAGGCCAGCAAAGCACTCACCGTATTTCGTTAGCGAAATACGATCTCTTTTGAGTGCTCTATCAAACAATTCCTACACCATCACCTTGGTTTGGGTCCCTTCTCATTGCTCCATTCCGGGTAATGAGAAAGCGGACTCACTTGCCAAGGTGGGCGCAATGACAGGCGATATTTATGATCGACAAATCGCCTTCAACGAATTTTTTGCTATTTCCCGTCAACAGGCCTTGATCAGCTGGCAACAAAAATGGGATGCAGGGGATCTGGGCAGATGGTTACATTCTATTCTCGACAGTCGACATTTTGCTTTTGTATCGAACAGACGTGTTTTGAGACAATCGTTGAGTGAAAACAACGTAGTATATTGTGCCCCGGACAAAGCCCGAAAGGCTATACGCCAAATAGTGCGCTCCCGGTGGAATCCCGTATTTCAACCACGAATATGGATGACTACCGCCAGGGTTGCGGCTTATCATTTTTGACTCAGGCATATTCATTTGCCAATATCTCCTTTCAGAGGGTCGATTTGATAATATGATGTATGATGAACTTGTAGTGCATAAGTTGACCTACAACTTTGTTTAACAGTACATTGCCCTAACTCCTATATCTTCGACATGAGAGCGTATATTCACAGTGATCTTCACGATGATAATCGCGTGATCTTCACCGCGAATTTCATCGCGAAGATGTATTGTTAGACCAAGTTGTAGGTCTACTCAAGCACCATAAGTTCATCATACATTATATTTTGAAATTGAGCTTCTGAGAAGAGCTATCGGCAAATGAATATGGATAAGTCAAAAATGATAAGCCGCAACCTTGACTACCGCAAAGACTCTGTCTATATAGACTTTAGCGGCATGCCAGTCCGCCCCAAACTAGAAAAAGTGTTCGAGTACATCAGCAAGAAAATCCAGCTAGACATGACCAAGGTCAGCTGCATCCAGCCCAGCATGACAAAAGCACGAGTCATAATAGAACTCAAGTCACAATCATATGTGGAAGAGCTAGCAGCAGAGCATAGCCTAAAGCATACTGTGGAGCTAAACAATAAGGAATACGCTATTCCAATAGTCCCGTATGACAATGCGATTGAGGTTAGAGTAGCTGATCTGCCATCCTACATATCTACCGAAACAATCGTCAAGCACTTAGCGCCATACGGGGAGGTAACTTCCATACGAGCGGAAGTGTGGAAGAACTTCTGGCCAGGCTTACTCACCGGAGTAAGGTTAGTGCGAATGAGAGTCCAGAAACCAATTCCATCCTACATCCCGATGACTACTCACAAGGCATACATTACCTACCGAAATCAGATCCGCACCTGCCGTTACTGCGTCAGACCGCTGCATATCGGCCGTACTTGTAACGAGGTACGTAAGGAGCTAGGTCATGACATCAATAGCCGTCTCACTGCGGCTCAAGTTGTTCAAGGCAGTATCGCACCGTCATCATCACAAACAAATATCCCTCTGCCATCTTCCGGGTCCCCAGAAGAAAACGAAATGGAAACAACAGATGGAGAGCATAACCCCAGTACACAAAAAACTCTTGTCACTGAAATATCGGATCGCATAACGGCAACCACCTCAAAGAAAGTGAGCAGACCATCTTCTCTTTCTCGCGAACTTATAAACGATAGCACTCAAAAAACTGGATCCAGCAGAACAAGTTCACCACTCAGCAAAAATGAAAATAAAGAAACTACAGCCAACACAACTGACTTCGTCATTTCTGATGATGGAGATGAAACAGATATCGCACCCAAAAGGCATTGTTCTCAACAGACTTCAACTGCCCCCGAAATCACTTTCCAGGAGGTAAAACGCAAAAGCAGGAGCAGGAGCAACAAACATTCTTCTTCCCGGTAAGCTTTGCAATGGGTATATGTCATGCCGAAGCAACACCAGATACCACCAATCTCAAAAAAACTTTAAATTTTTCGTTCACAACATTGCAACATTCATTCCATTGGGGAATATCACCAAAACGTCTAGTACATCTAACGAGCAAATCCATTACTGCGTACAACACCACTAGCGAGGGCTTTTCTTTCTGTGAGCAAACACTGTCTGTACTTCTGCAACACCAAAACGTACCACGCAACAACATCTTCAATGGCACCCCGTCGCATAAAAAACTACTACCGATAACGAACCCGCACTGTCAGCGAGGGCTATCTTTACTGTGAGGTAAGCCCTAGTATATGTCTTACTGAAGCCGACGTAGATACTGCCGCACTTGAACAAAATTCACTTGTAGAAAATTGCTACTTACGACACTTCCGACGGCTCACCCGAAGACGCAACATCACCATAATACCGAAGCTGGAAAAGCGTACTCAAACACCGTCTTCATTCGCACTACACTACTGCACCAAAGCTAGCCGATCCATTCATGGAAGTCAGGTGAGCGAAAACTGTAGCCAAAACAAAAACATACCAACAAGTTCGACAATCATACTGTATCTGTTATTGGTTCATCCGTGCAATATTATGACATTCGCTGTCATACCGCATGCTGTGATTGTCAGAGACTGGGAACGTACAATAGAACGATATATGGTGGGACTCCAAAATACATTAGGGTGATGCATATGTGTAGTTATAAAATTGCTACGATCAACATTTGCAATATCTCGAACCAGACGAAAGTTGATGCAATGGGATCAATTATCCGCTCGTCAGAATTAGATATTATTTTTCTACAAGAAGTGCAGAATGAACAGATATTGTTGCCAGGGTTTACGATAATTTTCAACGTCGATGCCGACCAGCGAGGTACAGGAATTGCATTTAGGGACCAGTACAATGTGCATAATGTAGAAAAAAGTATAGATAACCCTATAATATCGTTGAGAATTGGATCAATCACGTTCATCAATATTTATGCTCCCTCCGGTGCTTCACATAGAGCAGCTAGAGAAGATTTCTTCAACTCCTCTGTGGCACACTATCTCCATCATTCTACGGAGCATGTTGTGCTTGGTGGCGACTTCAACGCAGTAGTCAATGCAAAAGATGCAACAGGTGGTAGCAGCATAAGTCCGATGTGTAAACGGCTTATGAGTGCAGCAAAACTGGTGGATACATGGGATGAATTAAATGGGCAAAGAGTCGAATTTTCTTACATCAGATCGAATGCAGCGTCTCGCCCTGATCGAATACTAATATCTTGTTCAATGAAATCGCAGCTCCGCACGACACATTTTGCAGTTACGTCGTTTTCGGATCATAAGGCATACATAGTGCGTATTGTCTTTCCCCAATTAGGAACTCCTATTGGCCGTGGTGTATGGCGTCTTCAATCACACATCCTCGATGACATGGATGTCCTCAACGAACTGTCTAGAAAATGGGAATACTGGGTACGTTCGAGAAGAAACTATCGTTTGTGGATAGAATGGTGGGTTATGTATACAAAGCCTAAAGTTATCTCGTTTTTGAAATGGAAAACTTCAATTGTCCACCGAGAATTTAGAGATGCGATCGAGCTATATCGATGTTTATTGAAAGAAGCATACGACAACTATCACGGCAATCCAGAACAGCTTGGTACGATCAACCACATTAAATCACAAATGCTTCGTCTGCAGAGACAGTTTTCGGAGAATTTTCGGAAAAACAACGAAAACCTCCGGAGAATCCACAACGCTGTTCCACGTTGCTCAAATCCATGGAAAGAAGTCCGAAACATCTATCTTAACGTTGCAGTCAGACGATGGTACCGAAATCCGAGACGACACTCAAATAAGAGAATCAATCAGATCATATTTTGAAACCTTATATTCCACTGAAGATGCTGATCCTCCAACTGATTTTGTGCCAGCCAAAGCAATTCCGCAAAATAACCGTGTAAATGAAAATCTGATGCACGCAGTAGATCAAAACGAAATTTTAGCTGCCATCAAAGAAAGTTGTTCCCGAAAATCTCCGGGCTCCGATGGGCTGCCTAAAGAATTTTATCTGAAGGCTTGGCGGATTATTTCCAATGAGTTCACTAATGTCATCAATGATGCACTTCAAGGATTAGCAATGAAAAAATTCTACGATGGGATCGTAGTTCTGGTAAAAAAAGAAAGGAGGTGACAGAAGTGCGAAAGGATATCGTCCAATTTCACTTTTGAACTTTGATTACAAAGTCTTGGCAAAGATCCTCAAACGAAGAATACATTCTCTACTTTCGTTGGTGTTGACAGATAACCAAAAATGCTCAAATGGAAAGAAAACTAGATTCGAAGCAACAAGCCGTATATACGATAGAATCTGTCAACTCAAACAACACCGTAAAAGTGCACCTCTGGTGCCTTTTGATCTGGACCATGCATTTGACAGAGTCAATCACCATTTCCTGAAACAATGAAGGAATGAATTTCAACCAGAATTTTGTCAACTTACTAGACACGATTTGGAGCCAATCGTATTCTAAAATCTTGGTCAATGGTCACCTGACACAGGAATTCAAAATTAAACGATCAGTACGACAAGGTGATCCGCTTTCGATGCATCTTTTTGTTTTGTACCTGCAACCACTACTAGATGCCATCTTGAACAAATTTCCTAACGCCGTGATCAACGCCTACGCGGATGACATATCCATGTTTCTAGACAGCGAACGAGCAGTAATACAAGTAGCTACTATATTCAATGAATACGGTTCAGTTTCCGGTGCAACTTTGAATAAGCAGAAAACTGTAGCAGTAATGATCGGCAACGTTAACCTCACGACAGACACGGAGTGGCTAAATATCGAAAACGTAATAAACATCTTGGGAGTACGCTTTGGAAACAATATCAAACTAGTTCAAAAATTAAACTGGCAGTCCGTTCTTAGCGGATTGAAAACCCGACTTTGGTTTCATCACCCGAGGAAATTGAATATAATTCAAAAAGTCGTACTTATCAACACGTATATCACCTCTAAATATTGGTATATGGCCTCAAATATTCCACTCACAAAAGGATTTGCCGCAAAAATTAAGGCAGAAATCGGAAAATTCCTTTGGTATGGCCAAGCTCTACAAAGAATAGCCTTTGCCAATTTGATTCTCCCAAAATCTAGAGGTGGTCTGAATCTGCATTGTCCAGAGACAAAATCGAAGGCACTCTTTTTAAACCGTGCGATAAGCACGGCAAGACAACTTCCATTTATGAGTAGGTTCCTAGAGAATCCAAACATTCCAGTACCAGCGATATTTAACCATATTAGGCTACTGCAAAGCGAAATGTCCCAGTTACCTCATCAATTGATCAGTACAGCATCGTCTCAAGCAATACATCTCCACTTTCTGACGCTAAAACCTGATCCGGGATTTGTAACGGCCAATCAACGTGACTGGAAGGCCGTCTTCAAACACCTTAATAACAAAATTTTATCATCAACGCAGTGATCCAACTGGTTTGTGGTAATGCACCAGAAGATAAGGCATCGAGATTTGCTATTTCAACGAGGCGTGGCAGATGATCCCAATTGCGAGACATGTCCGGGAGAAATAGAAACAACGATACACAAGCTGTTCCGTTGTCAAAACAGCATAGAAATATGGAGGTTTCAACGAAGAAAAATACTACAGCTAGATTCAAGACTATCTAGGTTAGAACCAGAAGATTTTGTATATCCTGAGTTTAAAAACACTAATCGAACCTCAAAGAACTCCATTATAAAATCACTAGGACTATTCTTCAGCTATCAGATCGAAACAAATGAAAACTTATTAAGTTTAGACAATTTTATATTTTATGTAAATATTAACAAGTAAACATAGAAATATAAGGTTTAAAAAAAAATTCTCCCACAGGTATCGAAAAAATCGTGGTTCAGAGGGTTGGATATTAGCCGGGATTTTATCAAGGTAATGTGTCGTTTAATGTCCAATCACTACTCGCTAGGCTCGCATTTCTATCGAATAGGGCTCTCAGACACCAATCAATGCGGCTGTGGTGCAGGTTATCAGGACATCAACCATGTTGTCTGGTATTGCCTCGATTTTGAAATTGTCAGATCTGATCTTTGCGCATCCCTACGGGCCCGAGGGAAACCAGAGAAGGGAGATATCAGAGATGTGCTGGGAAAGCTGGACTTGGACTATACACGGTGTTCAATAAGTTCGAATACAAGTTTTCATCATTGCGTAGGTATGCGCCATGTACATATTCTGCATTGGTATTGGTGTCAGCTTTAGCTTCATTCATACGCTACCGAATGTGCGCGGTGTTGACATTCTGTTAGTTGTTGTTCGTTTGTTACGCGCGATGAAAGAGTATCGGGACTTCGTAATTAAGCGTTTTTTGAACGGTGAGCGACCCGGCGATATATTCCGGCTGCTGAAATCGCATGGGGTCAAGCGGAACTTTGTCTACACGACCATCAGGCGATACCGGGAGACGTCCTCGACCAATGACCGTGCGAGATCCGGTCGGCCGCGTTCAGCGAGGACGCCACGGGTCATCAAGATCGTGAGGGAGCGAATTCGGCGCAAAAAGAACCGCTCAATCCGGAAAACGGCTGCAGATCTCAACGTTTCCATTGGAACCGCTCACACCATACTCACCAAGGACCTTGGTTTCAGGCCTTACAAAAAACGTAAGGTCCATGGCGTTTCGGAGGCTACCAGCAAAAAGCGGTTGGATCGAGCTAAGAGGATCCTCTCTCGGCACGCTGGTCAGGAGTTTGTTTTTCGGACGAGAAACTGTTCGTGCTGCAGCAGCCGCACAATGTGCAAAATGACCGGGTGTGGGCGCCATCGAGGGACAGCATTCCTGAATCCAATATAAACATCCCTCGGTTCCAAAGTGCCGCGTCGGTGATGGTTTGGGGGCAGTATGCAAACGTGGTAAGCTACCCTTGGTGTTTATTGAAAAAACGTCAAAATCAACGCGGCGTACTACAAAACTGAGGTTTTGGAAAAGGTTGTTGCCCCCAGTCTCCGAAGCCTCTACGGCGATGAGCACTACGTGTTCCAGCAGGACGGTGCACCAGCCCATACGGCAAATGTGGTTCAATCCTGGTGTCGGGACAATTTAACCGACTTTCTGGACAAAACTTTGTGGCCTCCCAGCTCCCCGGACTTGAATCCTCTCGACTTTTTTGTTTGGTCCTATATGATGGCGAAGCTGAACGAATACAAGGTCAGCACTTTGGATCATTTCAAGACGGTAATTCTCAAAATCTGGGACGAAATGCCCATGCAGTCCGTGCGTGCCGCCTGCGACGCGTTCGAGAAACGTTTGAAGCTCGTTAAGGAGTACAAAGGGGGGGTCATTCCAAGAGAAATGTTGTAAACGTTCCTTGTAAACATAGCTTTCAATAACATAAATCCAAAAAATAAAAAAACATGTTTTCATTTTTTTAACAAATTTTGAAAGTGTATCCGAACTTATTGAACACCGTGTATGGGGCTAATTTATAAGTTCTTGAAACAAATAGATGTATTCGTTTGATCCTCTCTTAGCTGTCGTTTTAACATGTCCACCTCGCCCCCTCCCCCGTAATACCGCTTCCGTTGTATCGTTACAGCTTAACGCAATGCAACATCTACGCCAGACCAACAGCAACAATTTCGCATCGCCAACCTGCCGTTGAAAGCTAACGTTAAGATTCCTACTTCCTCATTCCTACCCGAATTATTGTAATCCCTAACCTCGACCAAGTCGCGAGTTTTTCGGCTTTCCAAAATTAACATAGTTAGTAAGTTATTGTCATTATAAAAATGAAAAAGAAGTCGGCTCCGTTATGCCTATGGCACTTGAGCCTCTCAAATAAACGAGTAAGTTAAAAAAAAAATCTTGCAGTGCTAAAACCCAAACATGTTTTGCCCAATTCATAAACAGTTCCAGTTCGAAAAAAGGTTTGTGGGCTTTGGATCAGATGATGAGCTCTGACTGATTTGAAAAAACTGCCATTGCACCTGAAACAAATGATGCGATATATTTGCAGTTACATGTCCTGCAGCCTCAAACAATCCAAGATATTCCAGTTGACACAGTTCTGCATCCGTCTGCTACCGATGGAGTCGTTTGGCATCGTTGGAGTCAGTTGTCAAATTGGGGAAATGGTGTTCGATGGATTTTTTTGGTCTTTCAAAACGACGAGGGTCACAACGACCAAGATGGTTAGAACAAATGGATGATTATCTTTAGAGTTCAAGTTGCCCACGGGATTGGAGAGGATCAGCTAAGAACTTTATTAATGTTCCAATCCAATTGCGACTACAATAAAACCGGACAACGCAATCTCTGTCTTATTAATGATCCGATGACGCAGCCGCTTCTCCGCTACGTATTGCCTCTTATCAACAGAGTGAACTGTATCTTCCAGTCAGAAGCTCAGGACTTCCCGAATATGAATAATTAGCTTATATCTCGCTAATGGTTCTCCTTGCAAATTTTTGTGAGGAAGACTACCTGAAACACCTCACAGACTTGGGAGTTTTAGATTTCGAGAAACATCTTCGTAAGAAGTCGGAAATATATATATATATATATATATATATATATATATATATATATATATATATATATATATATATATATATATATATATATATATATATATATATATATATATATATATATATATATATATATATATATATATATATATATATATATATATATATATATATATATATATATATATATATATATATATATATATATATATATATATATATATATATATATATATATATATATATATATATATATATATATATATATATATATATATATATATATATATATATATATATATATATATATATATATATATATATATATATATATATATATATATATATATATATATATATATATATATATATAT
>JASCZW010007780.1:0-60040 GCA_034211315.2 Aedes japonicus
CGTTTCCGGTTCCTAATGGTAGCAATAATTGCTGATATAGCGAAAAATGTACCGCATGGTGAATATGGCCCCGTCAGATCAAGCACTCTTGCGCATCTTCTGGAGGAGCAATTCAGTGAACCAGTTAAATCGTGATCAGCTAACCACCGTAACATACGGTACGCGTCAGCTCCATACCTCGCTACCAAGTGTCTACAGAAATTGTCAGAAGAAGGAGAACTTACTCGCCCAGTGGCAGCAAGCGTTATTCGGAAGGACTTTTACGTGGACGATTTGCTAACTGGCACCGACGACGTAGAAGAAGCGAAGAAGTTTGTGAACGAGATTTTGGACCTAATGAGTGGAGCAGGTTTCACGTTGAGGAAGTGGAGTTCCAACCATGCCGAGGTTCTTGCTTGCATTCCAGAAGATCTCCGAGATGATCGCACATCGCTCGAACTAGATTCTTCAACATCTACAGTCAAAACCCTCGGATTAATCTGGGAACCAGCCACCGACAAATTTCGATATGCTGTACCTAAGTGGAACACTGAAGCGACAATCACCAAGAGAGTCGTACTGTCAGACACTGCTCGTATCTTCGATCCACTCGGCTTGATTGGTCCTGTCGTGGTTCTTGCAAAGATATTTCTACAACTTCTTTGGCAAGAGAAATGTGATTGGGATGATCCATTACCCGTCGGGCTCCAAAATTCTTGGTTGGAGTTTCGCCGAAATCTTGTTGCTCTTGATACACTTTCTGTGCCCAGATGGACCGGCTTCACCAAGAGTTTGATCAGCGCGGAAATTCATGGATTCTGCGATGCGTCTGAGAAGGCTTACGGGGCATGTCTCTACCTTCGAGCAGAGCACAGTGATGGTTCTGTTACCGTGCGTTTGATAACAGCCAAATCCAGAGTAGCTCCCCTTGAAGACCTTACTCGAAAGCGGAAGAAACAGTCTATTCCTCGACTAGAGCTTTCATCCGCCCTACTGATGTCTCATCTATATGAAAAACTCTGTGGCAGTATCGAAGTTTCCATCCCAGCTTTCTTTTGGACCGACTCCATGATCACAAAGTACTGGCTTTCATCGCTTCCATCTCGATGGCAGAATTTCGTTGCAAACAGGGTCTCGGAGATTCAACATCTCACCAAAAATTGTCCATGGAACCATGTAGCTGGAGCACAGAATCCAGCAGACATAATTTCTCGTGGAATGACTCCTGCTCAGCTCCAATATCAATCCATTTGGTTTGAAGGTCCGATGTGGTTACGAGAAGATCGATTGCTGTGGCCTAAAGTTACCTCTTCTCATCCTGAACTTGATCCCACTGTATTGGAAGAACGAACTACAGTATCTCTCGTCACTCAAGACTGTCCACCCAACCAGATTTTCCAACAGTTTTCATCGTTGCCAAGGTTAGTGCGAGTTATTTCTATGGTACGCCGTTTCGTTCACAATGTCAGGCCGCACAATCGAAACTGTAGAAAGTGCGGAATACCATCGTACGAAGAACGTGAAGACACACTATTTTTCCTGGTTCGCCTAGCCCAGCAAGACAGTTTCCCGGAGGACTTGTCAGAGTTGGAGGAAAAACAAGCAGGTAAAGTCAACATCAAGAATTGGTCGTCTGAATCCTATTCTGGTCGATGGTGTACTGCGCGTCGGCGGCCGGCTGGCTAATTCTGCTGTTCCTGAAAACCGAAAGCATCCCATAATTTTACATCATCAGCATCCATTGACAACCCTCATCATGATGGACTACCACCGGAAACATTTTCACGCTGGCCAGCAGTTGTTGATCGCATCAATCAGAGGACGATTTTGGCCAACCAATGTTCGTAGTTTAGCTCGCAAGGTCATACATGAATGTGTGCAGTGTTTTAGATACAAGCCCAAGGTACATGAACAGCTTATGGCTGATCTTCCGTCATTCGAGTTACCGCATCAGCGTTCCTAAACGTGGGCGTTGATTTCTGTGGACCATTCCTCGTACGTTATCCGGGACGAAAAAGCACACCAATCAAGTGTTTTGTAGCATCTTTGTCTGTCTAGCGACCAAAGCTGTGCACATGGAGTTGGTGGCAGATCTGACCACCCGGCCTTCTTGGCGGCCTTTCGTAGATTTGCTGGGATTCGTGGAGTACCGAAGGTTGTTATGTGCGATAACGCGACCAATTTTGTGGGAGCAAATAAGGAACTTCGCGAGTTACGTGAGCAGCTGATGAATCAGCAAGCCCAGGTTGAAATCATCAACGTTGCCGAAGAAGGTGGAACGGAATTCAAGTTTATTCCTGCTCGTTCTCCAAATTTCGGAGGACTGTGGGAGGCGGCGGTAAAATCGTTCAAGGGTCACTTCCGCAAAACAATTGGTTATCGGCAGCTTTTCTACGACGAAATGAATACCGTAGTACATCAAATATCAGCAATTTTGAACTCTCGCCCGCTGACGCCTCTGAGTAACGATCCGTCGGACTTTGAGGCACTCACTGCCGGACATTTTTTGATCGGAAGACCGTTGACAGCTGTACCAGAACCGAACCTATCGGAGATACCAAAGAGCCGCTTATCCACCTGGCAGCAGACGCAGGATTACGTGCAAGAAATCTGGAAGAAGTGGAAGACGTCATACCTTTCGGATTTGCACAACAGAACCAAATGGACTCAACAACGGGACAACATCCAGATCGGAACCATGGTCGTGGTTAAAGAAGACAACCTCCCTCCTCAAAAATGGCGTTTGGGGCGAATCGAGGAAGTATTCACCGGCTCAGACAACAATATTCGGGTAGTAAACGTTCGCACCAAGGACGGCCTGTTCAAGCGAGGAATTTCGAAAATCTGTATCCTCCCAATCCGGGACAATCTTGAGATGTCCCCAACCGTTGAGAACTAACTAGTTCTCGTTTGTCGTCAGTGCCTCGGCACCGCGGAGGTCTTCTACAGTAGGACCTCCGCTTACCAGTTAAGTAGTTATTTTATTCAGTATTGCAAAAAGCTTAAAGAATGTTCCTCCCCCATAGTTGTCCCTCGTCCTGGGTCCCAGGACGTTCATCGTCGTCACGGTTGTCCTACTGGCTCGTTTGTGAAATTCATCTCGTCAATTTCTCTGGTGAATGGTATTCAGCATGATTTTCCACGGTTGAGGTGCATGGTATCGCGACGCAATTCAGAATCGGCTAATCAATCAATGCCATCGTTTTCCTTTTCATCGAGCGACAACAATTTCGATATTTTTCATAGCTAAGCAGAAGTCAACGGCGTTAGAAAGCTACTAACATTTCATCGAAGGAAACTCACCTTTCTCGGGCAACCGGTACCGTTGCTCGACTCGCTGGGAGCATCCAACTGGTCAACCAAGGACTGATCACCCATATGGAAGGCCTAGTTTATCACTCGCAGCATTGGCGTATCCTAGCACCGTTTTCCGTAACAATTGTTCCATTCATCTTCGAACGACAGACGTGTCGTATTCATCGGTGCCAAAGGCACCCGCGGAGGCCTGGGGCCTCCGCTCCAGGGAAGTCGCTTTTCAGTTCATAAATTCACCTTAATTAGCACCCTCTCATCTGATTACAGCGTTCGATACCATCATCCAGCCCAACGAGGGCGTTTGCCGAGGAAGAAGAAAATCCAGTCCAAACCGGGCTCAAAGTTGTCGTCACCTAGAACGTCCAGATTCCAGTTTATGCCGAGGAAATCGAAACCTGATTCAACTCCAAGTGAAGTAGTCACCGACGTAAACATCACCATCGACGAGCCGTCAATACAATAGATGCATCGTAGTCGAAGTCTAGCCACCATAAGTAGGTCAAGGTCATCCGTACAGCAGAAGAAGCAACCGAAGCAGGGCAGTGAAATTGTGTTATTGTAGTTTGGACGAAGTCGAAACAGTAAAATCTTGAAGTAGTATTAGAAGAGTTCACTACAAATGCAGTGTTGAGAGCAGAGAATAGCACAGAGCAGATAAAAAGTATTAGGATAGCTATCAGTGTTGAAATCCCACCGATTTCAAGGCGGCCGGCATGTTTGCTCACGATAATAGGGACAAACCGGCAACAGTGGAATATGTTCCAAGTTCTCTCTCGTGCTATCTCAATAGGTATAGGTAGGGATAGATAACGATAACAACGATCATCGTACGATCGGTCGTTATATTCACCACTGTCCCTCGATATCGTTGTAAATACTGGGGCAGTGGGTCAGTTGATAATAAACCTTTCACTGTGCATCACTACGTGCATATATTATTAATGAATAAAGCTACACCAGTTAGATTTCTAGTGCAAGTGCAATTTGAACGAGTTGATTAAGTAAGTCCGAATAGTTTCTCCCACCCCGTTGTCGAACAATGGGTTTTGAACAAATGTCTTATAAATTGTATGAAACATTCTTAATGCTTCTCATCTGGTGAAATGCTATCATTACACCTCTTTGTACAATGCTTGAAATGAGTTTCATGAAGATCAACCAATTGCTGCATCTCTTCAATCGTACTCATACATGTTGGTATTGCTGCTCGAGTGCGCTGGAATGAATGTTTTTTTCAATTACATACTGATTCGATATAGAAGATCTGTCAGTCAATCATGAAACCATCAAAGAAACGTTTCTTTTTTACTGATAACAAAATATTCGTAGCAGTTTATATTGTTTTCGTACCATGTACGGATGTTCTTTCTGTGTCAATAAATGCTTCGTGTTTTAGATAGTTACGCGTGTGGCATTGAGTATGAAGCTAGCTTCTTGAAAAGTACAAATCGATTTTCAACGAATATAACGAATAGATTTGTTAGTCCTACCTTCGATTTCGTAATAAAACCGAAATTTAATTTTCAGTGTGGGTAAAAGGGTCGTGGAGGAAAAGTACATTTTTTAATTTGAAACATGTGGAAAACCTAAGGTATATAGAATCCATTTTGTTTTTTTTTTATTTAATTCCAGAACAAGCCTAGAATTATTGAATCTTGTTGCCAAAATTTGACGGGTTATTTGAATATAAAGTACTTTGGGTAAGCGTATCGAAGATAATCCACCCGTCTTTCAGGCGGATTGTCAAGGATGACTTCCATGGTTCGAGTACCACTGGACACATGCCCTTTCGCTCAATATTTCAAACATCTGTTTGATTTACTACCTGCTGTACACTGACGGAACTTTCAACACTTTCTCTTCATATCTTTCATTCTAGCAAAAACATTAATGTGAACTCTTGGTGCCTCATGGGGATGAGCGAACATCTCCTTCTACATCATTACAAAATTAGTTATCAAGTTGTTTATCACGATAATGAAATATGTTATACAATTGATATCCAAGGAAAAAAGTTTTGTTATCAATTGTGTTATGTTTCCGGCTTATTCAACCATAATGATACCAAATTTGGTTATCAAAAGCATGATAACCAGGAGATTACACGGAAAATAAACACTTACTTTGTGCCATTCCAACCCAAGGCCCAATGGGTGAATTGAGCTCTTGGCCAATTTACTCCCACTTCTGCTTTACCTTTATTTTGGTGGCTCCACAAAAACCTCTGGCGATGTCCACATTCATTTTCATCAGTACAACTATTTGTTTTTTTTTATGAAGAGTGGACAATTCAAGCAAGAAGGAAATTGTTTTTCTTTAGTTCACCTCAAAAAATAAAAAAATACAGGGTGGGTTATATCAGGGATTCTCGTTGGACCTATCTATCAACTCTTAAATCCAACTCTTTGCAATTATTATGTTTTTTTGTTGTTTCTCAATAGTTTCGCGCTTCCGCTTGCGAGACTCCGCAACGTACTTCGATTGCCTTTGCTGGGACTTTTTTTTGAGAACGTTGAGAACGTAGAATTGGACAATGATACTTATCACTCTCTTGTTTTAAGCCCACAGAAAATCGAAGCATTAGAAAAGTAAGAAGATCCAATGAAACAATTCAGCGCCAACATTTGATTAGGGCGTATCTACTATTGTAAACAAACACTTCGTTCGATAATTTTTCGGAAATTGAATACAATTACATCCAATCATTCAGTATCGTTCTAGCGACACGTTCGGACGTGTTTTTCGCTCGCGCTCTGAAAGGTGTTTCAGTTCTATTTCGTTCGTATCCCTGCTGCTCCCTCCTAGAGGATGGATACAGAGGAGACGCCGCCCGATGTGGCTGGCACGTCCGCAAGAAAAAGCAAGCGGAAGAAGCCCGACGTCGACGCCGACGTGAATCAGCAGCTGCTGAGTAGCAACGCCTTTAGCGCGCTTGCTAACGTATCCCAACCTATTGTCTCCACACCGGAAAGTAATCGGACACCCAAGCAACCGCCCCTGGTGGTGAAAACGTCGATTTTGCGACGCTGGCCACGAAAATGGAGCCCTGCAAGGCTCGTTTGACGTATAAAATCACCAGGTTTGGCACAGGGATCCACTGCTCCACCACCGACGACTACAACAAAGTGCGCAAGTATCTCGATGATCTGAGATTCGAGTACAACACGCATGACAAGCCATCCGATCGGCCCTACCGCGTGGTTCTACGAGGTCTTCCACTGGTGGCACCGGAAATCCTCATCAATCGTCTGAAGGAGGAGCACGACCTAGATGCCAAAGCGGTGCATGTCATCCGACGGAAGGGTGAATTTGCAACCCAAGATGAGGCCTTCTATCTGGTTCAAACTATACACGAACCTTACCAAACTGCGCGAGGTCAGGCAGGTTGGACAGATCCTGGTACGTTAGGAGGCGTACTAAAACAAGCGCGTGGATGTTACGCAGTGTATGCGTTGCCTGCGCCACGGTCACGGCACCCGGAACTGTTACCTTAGGAAAAGGTGCAACAACTGCGGCGGAACAAACGACACTGAAGAGTGCCCGTCGAAAGATTCTCCTGCCAAGCGATGTGCCAACTGTGGTGGCGCCCACAAAGCTACGGACCGTAACTGCCCTAAACGAGCCGAATTTCTCCGAATACGGCATCAAACCTCGTTCAACCAGAAGGGCCGAAAGCAACTCAGCAAGGCCCCGCCCGCTCCTGCCTTGAGCAATGAAAACTATACTGCTCTGCCAAAAAGCTCGGTAACCGCCGGAACTCCAAGATTCGTAGCACCTCAGTCAACCCCCGGGATAAATCAATACCCACGCACCGACCCTCGCGTCAGAACTGGTGCGGCAGCTGCTCCAACCGATTCCCCTCCCGAGGAAAACAAAGATGCGCTCTGCAGCTCAGCCATACTGTGGACCATTTTTACGGAGTTCCGTGGAAGACTTCTGAGGTTCAGGATAAAATCGGACCAAGTGGAGATCCTTGGTTACATGGTGTGCAAATATGGGGTCAATTGAGCACCGCACCATCCGTATAGCCAACTGGAATGCTCGAGCGAAAAAGCTTGAGCTGGGAAACTAGCTTGCCCAGCAAAAAATCGACATGGTAGTAATTTCGGAGACCCGGTTAAACCCGAAATTGAACTTTTCGTTCCCAGAACACACCATCATCCGCCTGGATCGTCCGAATGCAAGTGAGGGCGGCGTAGCTGTGATTATCAGGAAAGGTATCCGGTACGAGGTTCTACCGCACCCGAAGACCAACGTCATCGAAGCCATCGGTGTCAAAATCATCGTCCCCCAGGGCGACAATTCGCTGTTTGCCGTCTACATGCCCCGGCAGTGCGTGGACGGCAACGGCACTTCACAGCTCTTCGTGGAAGACCTCGAAAAACTCACCGATAACCGATCCCGCTTCGTGATGGCCGGTGATCTCAACGCTCGGCATAGTCTGTGGCGAAACCATACGGACAACAAGAACGGCAACCTTCTGGCTAACCACCTGAACTTGGGTAAGTGTGCGATTCACTTTCCGGACGATCCGACCTTTCTATCCCCAGCTGGAAGAACCTCCACCTTGGATGTGTTTCTGTCCGACTTGGCACTGTCAAAGCCGGTCACGAGCTAAGCTCCGACCACTACCCGGTGGTGTGTGAACTGGACTGCAATCCAGCACCAGCCCCGCTGACGATGAGACGGGATTATCATCGGGTCAACTGGGTGGCTTTCAGTTCAGAAGGCCAACGCCATCGCCAGCAAGCTCGTCGAAGCGCACAACCTCGTTGCCAGCATGGTGAGTCCCCACGAAGCTATAGTCCAACGAACCATCCACCGGCTCGATGAGCAAGTAGACGCCATTCCATTTGTCGGCATCGTGACGGAGAACGATGTTCGTGCTGCAGTGAAGCGCGGCAAAAATATGAAGGCCCCCGGGAATGACGGCATTTTCAACCTGGTGCTGAAGAAGCTTTCCGGTAAGGCATTCCGCTTCCTGGCGGGAATCTTCAGCAGATGCTTCCAGTTGGACCATTTTCCGACGAGGTGGAAGGTAGGGAAAGTTATCCCTATCCTGAAACCTGGAAAGGACCCAACTAAACCGACCAGCTACAGGCCTATTACTTTGCTTTCGGTCGTCAGCAAAACATTCGAGCGACTCATCCTCCAGCGACTGATGGTGCACGTAGAACTGAACCACATCATACCACCAGAGCAATTCGGTTTTAGGCAGAGACACTCTGCCGTCCACCAACTGGTCCGAGTGGAAAACATTATACACCGCAACAAGTCGCTATCAACCAACACGGCCATGGTTCTTCTGGATGTGGAGAAGGCCTTCGACAACTTCTGGCACGACGGCTTGATCCACAAGTTGGTACAGGCGAACTTCCCGAGCTACCTGACGAGGATGGTAAGGAACTATCTAACCAACCGGTCCTTCAGAGTATCGCTTGCAGGAGCATCGTCCGCACTCAAATCGATCCCAGCCGGTGTGCCCCAAGGTAGCCTTCTGGGTTCCATCCTGTACAATCTGTACACCTCAGACGTACCCCAGCTTCCAGCTGGCTGCACCCTGACGCAGTACGCGGACGACAGTGCAATCATGGCCAACGGACGAATGCCAATGAACTACCGGTCCAGGTTGCAACAAGGCGTAACCGCGTACGTGACGTACCTCAGTGTGTGTGTGAACGTGAACGAAGGCAAAAGTCAAGCTATCCTGTTCAGACACAGACCATCACCGAACCTTCTACCTCCACCCGACTGCTTCATCCAGGTAAACGGATGCCCCGTTGATTGGATGGATGACGTCCAATACCTTGGGGTCACCATCGACAACAAACGGAACTACCGTGCTCACACTGACAAACTGCGGAACAAATGCATCGGTCTGCTGAAAGCGCTTTATCCGTTGATAAGTCGACGGTCCCGGCTATCGCAGCGGAACAAACTGGCCGTCTTCAAGGCAATTATTGCCCCGGTGATGAACTACGCCATGCCGGTGTGGGGAACTTGTGCAGAAACCCACATCCAGAAGCTACAAGTCGTCCAAAATCGGCTACTACGAACGAAAGTCGACGCCGCGCCCAGAACGAGAACCAGCGAGCTCCATCGTGCCGCCAAATTCAGGACAGTTAAAGGTATGAATAGGTTAAATTCCTCAAAAAAAAAAATACTCTTTTACTGTTGAAGTCAATTGATCGTCCTGAAAAGAACGGTAAAAATATAACGCGTTGGAAAATAATTCCGGGTTTTTTTTTCATTTGGACACATCTAACATTGACAGACTCTCTTTGATTACTTCCACTTTCATACATATTCCATTCACCTTTACGAATTTCATTCAACTATTTGTAGTGTATTCAATCCAGCACTGTTGTTTTTCGATCTGTACTGAAGGGTCCCTCGAAAGTTTTATAACGGCGCAGTAATAAATGAAAGAGAGCGAGACCGGAGAGAATCTCTCAATGTTAGATGCGCCCTAATGAAAAAAATCCCGAGAATTCATCTGTTAAATAACTGGCATTGCTTTGTCTCCAATACCACACCCAGACGGACAGTGGCGGGAGCGCAAAGCCTCGTTTGAACCGGCAGCATGAAGCTGCTTGCGAACACTGAACAAATTTCGTTCGCCCGCAGCTATATACTAGCGTTGATAGCATAGCCAAGAAAGAAAGGGAGTCACGAAAATGCAGAACGAAGCAAATTTAATAATAGGGGACGGGCCACAATTGAAAAATCTGACACCGGCAACAAAGCGAAGTTATTTTGTAGAAGAAAAAGAAGACATGTGCTACCCGTTTCCTACGACCGTGTTAGGGAAAACAAAACTTCAACCTGTTGATATACAAATGTTGTATGGCAGCAAATGTAGGTCATTGTTGAATTGAAAAATTTAACTATCTCGTATAGCTAATGGAACTTCTATTCAAATTTCAATGCGAAATAATTCGACGTGAGTTTTTTCTGATCAAATAGGAACGTATGAATGAATGAAGTCATTCTGTTTAGTCGCACGAGAGTTATAAGCGATCAAAAACCATTCACTTTTGCGTAACGCTCTCATTTTTTGAAATTTTGGAATGCCACCCGGTATAGAAAAGAGAAACGTAGTCCTACGTTAAAATAATGGTTTTCGGTATTTCTTACCTTGCTTAAGCAGTAATCATTTCCAGACGAAAAAACGCGAATCAATACAAACAAACTCGACTGAATGTGACAGATCCATCGACGGTTTTCGAACGGTCTACTGAGTCGACCTGCTCGACCAAATTTCGTCGATCTTGACAATCGTAATAGCAAAATAAACTTGTTGAGCAAAGTGACGGTCGACTCGACCTTTATAATTGGACTTATGATAGTACTTGCCGCTCAATCATACCAATTCAAAAATGATATCATACATCGGAAGCTCACAATTGATAACTTTGGAAGTGTGTTTATAACACAAAGTTGATAATACCAATTTAAAAAAAAGTAAATGCATCATCCAAGCTGTTCAGGAGTTCATAAAAGGATTCCGTGCGTGTTAAATACATTTGGAGAATTTCAAATTCATTAAAGGAAATACCAAAAATCTTTTTAAAATTAGTATTAGTAACATTACGGTAATTTCAATCATTTAAATGAACTGTTGAATAATCAACAAGTATCTCGTTATTTTTTTCTACAAAAAACACTCAATCCTCTCCCATGCCTCCACCACTCGTTTATTCGTATCCCACATTACTCTCAAAAAGCCGATATTCCACCCAACAGCAGCGGTTTGACCGGTATTTTTTTCCTGTATTCGACTGTCGTCCTTTTGGTCATCGTCACATCACGTTCGCTCGTTGCCGGTGGAAGGATTAGCCAAATAAACGCAGCGGAAAAAAACCCCAATCCCCGGTGGACACCCGCGTGCTTCGCTATCGTTCTAACCATGAGCAGGCAAAAAAAGGCCATCTTCTGGCCGGGTATGAGCTAATTGTTTCACTTTTTTCGGATCCATTTTTACGTTCTCATGGAGGATTCTCGTTTTTTTTTGCCTTCCTAACCACCGTGATGATGGTCACTTTGGGAAATCGTTCGTGAATGGGGGGAAGAAGCAGATACAAAAAAAATGCAAACTGTCGTAATCTCGTGCTGTTGAACGATTCTTGTTACCATAGTTGTCACCCGAGCAGCTAGGCAGCAGCGGTTTGCCAAATGTATCTATCTTCTAGCCCAACTCCACGTTGCGGAAGTCAGATTTTTGCCACGTCCTTTTTGTCACTTCGTGTTTCGGCCTGCTTTGTTCGTTTTGGTGTTTTTGCCTTGTTTCTAGAGGTTTGGTTAGCTCTTGTAGACTAGGGTTCCACAGCATCTGTTCGGACTAAATAGCCCATACAATAGAAGATTCCCATTGACCAGCGGAAAGAAAACATTCCGACAAGGTATTTTTTTCTTCCGGAAACGTGAGATTGGTTTTCGGTGGTTTTCAAATTGGACAGAAACATCGATCTGGTGGTGTGTAAATAAGAGATATTGGTTTCGTATTGTTCTCCAGGATAATTCATTTCGGTTTGGTGGCGATGCAAAGTATTGTTGTTGACTCATATGGAAAACCGTTCGTTTAAGTTCTTTGTTAGTTGTTAATCGCACTAAACATTGAACACACTTTATTACTAAATACCTGATGTCATGTAATGTCACTGCACATTAGACCATTGCTTGTTATAAACAAGTTGAAAATGCTGTCCAATGACAAATACAGGCAATTAATATAAGTCTATAAAACTTCATTTCATACTCCAACATGCCGTAAAAAGCACAAAATGTGCAGTCTTCGTGTGGAATGAAATACAATTTTGCATGCTCTGATGTTTGCATCACAATTAAAATTCAGTTTTTTGTCTGTGTGCTGTTGGCAAAAACGGAAGTGTATATTCTTAGATGGGTTTATACAGGTAGTATAATAATTCAAAGCGGTAAGTCGCTTCGAACAGTGTGCCAGCCACGATGTCTTACACACTGACGAATATGTTTTCTAACAGCGGCACTTCGATTTTCACTCCGTACCACATGTGTGGCACACTGAGGCACAGTTTTGACAGTTGAGCTTATAGAAATATGAAACTAGCAACCTTGCCAATTTTCATTGCCTGGTTGCCAGGCTCAGCAGAAAATAACGATTGGGGCTGTCAACACATCGGCACCTTCGGCACATTACGGGAACTCCCAGAACATTGCAACGCTTGTTGACACACTCAAAAAAATAGCACAGGAGAAAAGTGTGCTGAGCGATCCAACCCTTGTCCAAACGTCATATTTTCAGTTTATAAAATGAACTATATGACAATCCTGAACGTATTGTTCATCGATGTGAATAAAATACACTAAGGTCATATTTTACACTTTTATTGTACGCGTTTTATATTTGGCGATAACTCCAGAATAGAACAATTTAACGACCTAATTCTAATCACACATTTAAAGTAATCAAATGATTTTTTCCCAAAAGAAAACACTAGTTTACAAAATTAATCAAAAATAAATGAACTGTATTATTCGACTAGTGTTTCTAATGTGAAATTTTATGCAGAATTTAAAAATGCCGTCAAAATAAATTAAAGTAGAATAGTTTTCGAAATATGGATAAAAGTTGATTTTTTAATAAATGAACAAAAACACATTTACTTAAAATGGAATATTTCCAACGCGTGTGATCCAATTTCAAATATTTTGTCATCAAATAAAACAAAATTAAATTTAATACCGATCTTTTGAACATATTCTATGAGTAATAGTTTCGACGCTATTTATAAGTATATATAATTTTTTGCGATTTTTTTGGATATAATAAAATTTTACATTAGAAATGATGATCAGCTTACCGAGTTCATAAATGCTGTAAACTAGTAAAAATAAACGAACGCGTCATATTACAAAGAAAAGTGCGTCACAATGCATGGAGTAAAGTGGTATTGTTCGGTGATGTTAAATGATCTTTATCATGGGATGGGATGAAGATCCGGGATAGCGTGTAGTGCGAAATAATGTTAGGTGTTGTGCAAACATGGAAATGATTGAACATTCAAACATGGACAACTGGGACTACAAGAATAGACAAGGGTAGGTCATAACTGTTGCAGGTGATAAGTGATGTTTAACTTTGTGTAGATGCGTTGAGTCAGCCGTTTCAACTCAGTTTTGAGTCGTTTTGGCTCAAATCAGATGGATGTTTTTGATTTGTCGACTTGTCAACGCCAGTAACACTTCTGGATCATCAATAGAAAGGGCCCATCAACATTTGTAAACAAACACTTCGAGCCTATTTCCTGCAAAGCGTAGGCACACCCACGCAAACCAATACCATCATCGTAGGGGAAAGTTTCCCTACACGACGATTCTGTAGGTTTGCGTGAGTAGCCAACGGTTTGCGAGAAAAAGGGCTCAGAAGTGTTTGTTTACAAATGTTGATAGGCCCTTTTCTATTGTTGATCCAGAATTAGTCAAATTTGAGTGACTCCACTTTTGACGAAAGTGAGTCAAAAACGACTCAAAACTGAGTTGAAACGGCTGGCCGTGTGTATGATGGAGAGAGACAGAGAAAGGCAGATAAAGAGAAAAAGAGAGAGAGAGAGAGCGAGAGAGAGAATCCATGCAATAGTGGATTTCTCTGCATCTCTCATAATTATGTGTCAGGCTAACTCTTGTGTTTTTTTTTCATTAGGGCGAATCTATTCTCTCCGGGCTCACTCTCTTTCATTCAATACAGCGTTACTATAACCCTTTCAAGGGATTCTTTAGTACAGCTCGAAACACAACAGTGCTGGCTAGCATTCTCTACACATAGTAGAATGAAAAACGGAAAGGTGATTGGAGTATGAATGAAAGAGAAAGTAGTCAAAGAGAGTCTCTCAATGTTAGATTCACCCTATTGAAAAAAAGAACCCTAGAACTGTTTTGCGATGCTTATTTCTAGGGGTTTTTTTTTCATTAGGGCGAATCTACAATTGAGAGATTCTCTCCGGGCTCGCTCTCTTCCATTCATTACAGCGCAGATATGAAACTTTTGAGGGATTGTTTATTACAGATCGAAACACAACAGTGCTAGCTAGCATACTCAACAAATATAAGAATGAAAAACGTAAAGGCGAGCCCGGAGAGATTCTCTCAATTGTAGATTCGCCCTAATGAATAAAAACCCTAGATTTAATTGTCAACATTAAAGTGGTACATTTTTAATTGCTTTTAATTTAGAATTGTTCTTCCGCTTGTTCTTTTCTTGACTTCTTCTCTTTCTTTTAAAGGCCGTGCGTTCCGTAGTTGCTAATCCGTTACTAAACCGAACAAGTGTAATTGCCCAAAAATCGCGTAGATGGAGCTTGGGAGTAGCTTTACATCTTGAATGTACAAGTTCACTTATTTTTTCTATTTGTAGATCAGAACCGGCGCAGGCCATATCCTGAAGGATGATTAGTTTGACAATCGTTGTTAGAGAGACCGTGTTTACCTCTGCGTTTCCACAATTGACAAGGGCAGGATAGTTTTCTGTTAGTGAGGCATGGTTATTTTTGGATCATGGATGCACTGTGGTAACCCGAGCGTGGACGAATAACTCGATAACTGGCCTTAGTATTTAAGAGCTCAGATTAAGAGGTAAAATACCTGACGATAATACCATAAAATTGTTCCCACGATGTTATGCGAATACCAAATTGAGGTAAGACAATACCAAAACAGTACCTCTCAGATATTCCAAGGTATCCAAAACAACAAGTTTTGTTATGTGACCCGAGCAGGAGAAAATAACAAATGAATACCTAATTTTGATCTTGATAACTGGCCTTGGTATTAAACAGCTCAGATTAAGCGGTAAAATACCTAAGCAAAATACCAAAGAATTGCAAGCAGAATGTCTCTCGAATAACAAAACTTGTTATTTTGGATACCTGAGAATACCTGAGAGGTACTATTTTGGTATTGTCTTACCTCAATTCGCCTAACATTGTGAGAACAATTTTATGGTATTATCCTCAGGTATTTTACCTCTTAATCTGAACTCATAAATACCAAAGCCAGTTATCCAGTTATTCGCTCCTGCTCGGGGAGAGATGTTTTGCTTGCAATTCTCAGGTATTTTTGTTTAGGTATTTTACCTCTTAATCTGAGCTCTTTAATATCGAGGCCAGTTATCAATATAAAAATTAGGTATTCATATGTTGTTGTCTCCTAATCGGGAAGTGATACGATAAATGAAAGCGCATAGACTGATTTTTAGTTGAAATCTAGTGGTGATAGAAACAGGCAAGCGACAAATCGCAAGGAAAGGGACGGGTGTCGGATTGAACCATATGCTCAGGAAGCAGAACGTGTAACCACTAAGCCACCCAGCCACGTCTATTGAAATTGTTCTTCCGCTTGTATTCCAAAACAAAACTTTTCATTCCACTTATAAGAAGTATAGGATTATATATGAATATGTCTGTTTAAACTTAATGGAATGGTTCTAAAGTAGCGCAATACGGTCAAAAGTAGTTGTAGTTACTTGATTACTACAACTAATCAACTTATACTTGTAGTAACTTGATAACTATAACTTATCAAGTAATATTTATGTTACCTCAACCGAATGGCAACAAGTGTGCTGCTATGGTACTCAAACTCGATATTTTAAATATTTGCCTCAATTCAATTGAAATAAACCACCCGCACATGTCTCAACAGTATCCCTACTGTTGGTTTAAATCACATGGTTCACAACACTTTACAGTCCTTCTCTCTGGTTCCCTTAAATAAAATTACAATCAGAGAAAAATTGAGTAAAAATTAGACGTTGTATTCTAAAAATAAACCCAAAAAGGAGAGAGTTCTCTCATCTCATGTAGGCAACTAAACAGAGTGTGTACGAACAACTACTAGAACCATCAAGCCATTGCAGTACATGAGCACGATCAGATTTTTTTTGCCTGTCGGCGGACTCGTTCCTGCCTTAACCTACCCTGCATTGAGGACGTAAGGCAAAGGAATGTATAATTGCAGTGTGGTCCAGATCACGAATTTACTAGGAAACATGCTCCCAGCGCCTAAACTTGGAACTTTATAGCAAAGTGATGTTCTACAACATGGTTTGTATCACTAAGGCCCATTTTTTTTTAAGTTAATTAAAATTAGAGTGGTCCCCATTTTCACGGAATTACAAAAACTAACTTTTTTATTTGCAGAAATAGACGTTTACACTCTTGGGCAAAGTTATAGCGCAAAAAATTTCATGGAATTTTCATATATAATTTTTTTGTAGCATGAAAATTGACCGATTTAGAGCAATTTTCCCTCATCAACTTAGGGTGTACCATAATAAAATGTTATTTTTGCCCTAACTTTTTTATTTCAATTCTCACAGTTAAGTTGTTATCTGACGAGTTTTAGAACCGTTAAAGACGTGTACTTTGGTATACAAACTTTGCCACCAGCTTCAACTAAGTTATTGAAGTTTTTCTAAAAAAATGCGCCATTTTCAAATGTTGATTTCTTTGATTGGGGCAAAGAAAAAAAAAATAAACGGCAAAGAAAAAAAAAAAAATTCCGTGTAAATGGGGACCACCCTAATTTTAATCAACATAAAAAAATGGGCCTTAGTGATACAAACCATGTTGTAGCACATCACTTTGCTGTAAAGTTTCAAGTTTAGGCGCTGGGAGCATGTTTCCTCGTAAATTCGTGATCTGGACCATAGTGAATTGGTTCGAGTACTATATCATCCTTCGCTCAATTTTCAAATATTTTGGTTCAATTTTTCACAGCCTGCCAGCCATTGACGGAACTATTAACACTATCTCTTCATATTTCATGTGCCTCATGGTGATGAGAGGATATTTCCTTCTACATCATCATATTTTTGCATCTACTGAAAATAATCACTCACACTTGTGAGTGGCCCCAACAGCATCCTTACTGTTGGTTTTAAGCGGCTCCAAAATTTGAATAATTGTAATGTGCATCATTGTACTGAGAATAAACCGGAAACATAACCGGGTAACCAATACGCATTATCATATGCAGTAAATTAACCCTAAATCTGCATTTCAGATGCTACAAGCATTATATTAGCATTGTATCAGCATCTTGAATCGCTTTCACCTATTTTTAAACACTATTTTTTTAAAAACTTTTTTGAGCGTATTAGTAGAACGATTATGATTGGGAAACTACGAGAATTTAAAATTAACACTTCAAAAAAAGTGTTTCAAGGTTTAATTTTTTATTTTTTTAGAAGTGATCAAATGAAGTGTTAATTTTAAGTTCTCCTAGTTTCCCAATCAGCATCTTGAATGCTATCTGTTGTAAAGTTGGAATTTTAAATGCTGTTTAAATGCTTGTAGCATGTAATAAGCAATTCGAATTCAAAATATTATTGATGAAGCATTATCATTGCATTGCCTTAAAGCAGCCGTAGCTTAGACCAAAAGCGGAATTTATGTTGCATTTAAGGTGACTTATTTGCTTGATAGGTTGCCGCACAGTGATTCCATTCCATACAAAAACCGGATAAAAAGTCTAAAAATGGAATTTGCATAGCTAAGTTATGTGTTTCCAAGTAATTTTGTGCCGCTGATTTCAAGTATGTTATCTAAATTGTCGTAGTAGGCCACGCTTTCGAGATATGGCCATTTTTTGGCCTCCTGGAGTATCCGGAACATCCGATAAAATGGTAAATTCATTAGTCTCGTCCGCAAGCATTACGGTTCTTTTTAAAACCGTTTGTACATAAAATGTAATTAGTAAAACGATGTGGAGAACACAGTGCGGCTCTAAGTGGCCGTGTTATTGTCTTCCGGAAGTTCCGGAACATTCGCAAAATTTGATAATTCAGCATTTCGAAACCAAGGTTTGTCCCTTTTCGAAAAATATATGACTCGAAATTTTCATTTTGTCATTATGGTGTTACATTTTAAAATAGAGTGTTCCAAATAACGGTATTAAGAAAATATATATTTTTCAAAGAAATATAATTTTTGACCCATTTTCATTTTATTTAAGATGAAAGTATATGAAAAATTTTGCTTTAATAATTCGTATTTTTATAAAAATAATCTTATTATATAAATCAATTATAGAAATGTCCAGTTTTTATCATTTTAAAGTTGACTACAAGTTCAACTAAGGAATTGGCTACAAATTCAATTAAGTAAATTCAGAAGATTTATCGTTAAGTCATTTTAATGATTGTTATGATTTATTCCAATATGTGTGTTCCACTTTTTACTTTTTTTTTTACTAAAGAAGGGTAGACAGATCGCTTGGAAAAGCTCTGAGTCCCGGAGTACAGAGTGATATATACTCATCTAGTTAAAATTGTATTTTTTGGGTTTTAATTATCATCTTCTGGAAGATTAACAATTAACCAAACTGCATCCGCATGCTTTCTGCGGCGCAGCAAACATGTTGAAATAAATTTAACGTATAAAATGCAACAATAACTGAAATTTATCAGTTTGAAACTATGAAGTAGCAATGCATCTCTCCAGGGAGCCAGGATGCAGTATTGTTTCTTTTTAAGGATTCCGGGCATTGCATCAGCAATCGGTATTCTAAGCAATCTATTTTTTTTTTGTTTTGTAAAAATGTATGATAAAACTCGTGACTCTAGATCGAAAGTCTTCAAATATTCCGCATATTCCGGATGATCTGGAGGACCATGCAGTAACCAGTCGAAATCACAAATTGGTTACTACAATGAATTCGTTCTCACCTTGCATATAAATTTATTTGAAAATAAACACTTAAATTTATACACCTATCGTGAGATCTGACTCTTCTAACACTTTCCTGGGAGTACTAGGAATAAGAACCCGGATGTGGACATTATGGTCCTGGAAACTTGATATCATCACCATTGCACTAATTTTTGAGTTCTCATGTTATTTGTATGTCACATGATGGTTTTTCTGAATCTGGCCACTTTTCCGGGAGTAGCCGGAACATCAACCCGGATGAGGCCGATGTAGTTCTGGACATTTGATATCATGACCATAGGATTTATTTTTCAATTCTCTTGTAATTCGAAGTGCCGCATGATGAGTTTTGATTTTAGGTGGAATTAGAATTGGCCGCTTCTCCGGGAAACTTTCTGGAAATAGTAAACCGATTCCAGAAATACAAAAACAACATATAGGACTACAGTACCTTTCATTTGGTGGTTGTTTCATTAAAATCGGTTCAGTAGTTGCTTGGAAAACTGAGTTAGAAGTTTCGTAACACACATACAATACCTGTAGGTACAATATACACTAAGGTTTTTTTTTTGCACGGGGGATACGTTCCACTTTTAGTATGGAACCGTGAAAAAAAGACTAAATAGAGTTGATAAATTCACATGTTTATACATTTTATATTGCTCCAATTTTCTTTGTATGCGTTACCTTTTTTTAAAATTTTTTTAACCAGTTTTTAAAATTTTGAGTATTTACACCAAAAATTGTGAATTTTCTGAAAAACTGCTATATGATTACTTTTGGCCCAAAACGTAAAATGTGATTTGAATTTGGTCGATAAGTTGTTCCGTTCTAGAGTTATCGCCAAAAACAACCCGTGTCAAAAAAACCGTGCAAAAAAAACCTTAGTGTAAACAATACATACAATAACTGTACCACATACACACACACAGACATTCAGTTTATTGAGCTGAGTTCGTTGCATATAACACTCGGTCCTCCAGGCTTTGGATTAAAAGTTGGATTTCCAAGACTTAAATTCCTTGTAAGAAAGGGTAAGACCAACAATCAATATGCAACTACACCCAAAAGTTGAAATTGTAGCAAAAAATGCAATTGCAGTTTTTGCAATCATATCTTGAGAAATCCGCATGATTCTGAAAAGGCAATTATGCCCATCATGATCCAAAAGCTTTTATGGTATGAACAAAGCATGCAGTGTGTGCAAGCGGTTATCGCTGTGTGCCTAGTGCCTCGACAGCTGCAGCAAACATCGCTGGGTTTTTGTTCAATCGTCAACAATTTCTCAGTATGGGTGCGACAATGGCACAGGAACGCCGCTACGCCATATGCCACTGTTGCTATTCTGCTGTCAAGTGTTCTATTTTTATTTTCACTCGTCATTACACTCCCATCTGCCTCTCATCAAGTCACCATGCGTTTTATGAAATAAACGAAGCCATGTAAGTGTGTGCGACCGACATTTGCTTCATTGTTGTAACGTTGAGTGCCTCTTAAACCGAGGCAACTAGGTTAGGTAGGGCTTTTATTCCATTCACCTCAACTTGTTGTGGTGCCTGGATGGTTACAATGAAGAACCGTCATGCTGACGATCGCGGTTCGACTTCCAGTAGCGGATTGTAATCTTTTTTTTGTGAGCCATTGAATTTACTACTACTAATCAACTGTACAACCTCACGCACACATTGATCTTTTCTAATCGAATTGACGCGTTGCGACCAATGTTGCATTTTTTCTCCAAGTTGCGATCCATTACGAGAAATGAAACCAAATCATGCGAAATCGCATTACAATCTTGCTTTTTTATTTTGGGTGTAGCGATTTGAAATAGGTTTCTCTGTTGTAGAATCCCTATGTGCAAAGTACACCTTGCAGTCTGCACCTTGCAATAATTCTTGCACTTTTCTGTACGTTTCGGTACTAATATCTTTGTTGTTGTTTTGATTCGCAATGTTATTTTGACACAATACTTGAGGGAGTGATGGTGAGAGTCACGATGGGCGAATCATTAAGCTTGGGACCGAGCTTGGGACCTATGTGCTAGTACTGACTGAGCCAAGAAAAAATCGTATTTGTTCGGGACCTACTGGTCTTAGAGTTAGTGTATGGTAAGACCGTGGTAATATAGTATGAGGTTTATGTATTTACCAATTTCAAGGCCCTCATAGACATACAAGGACTCTTGCCTCCCAGAACCGTATTTGCGCAAGTTTGCACAAGATGAAACCAAAATTTTCGGAGAGCTGGTAAAAAAATCTTCAAAATAAGTATATTGTGGCGTATGTGCGCATGTGTGCACACATTTGAAATCTTAGTTGAAGTTTTTATTCGATTCTCCATACATTTATATGGGAGTAAACAACCACGACCATGTAGGACCCATACTTTGAAAAATTGTAGAGAGCACAATGTTTATCCAATCTTCAGAAAATTTTGGAAAAAGAAATCTCAAATAGTGCATAAAATTATATAAATACATTTTTTGTAAAATGAGGAAGTTGATTTCTCGACTATTTTCCGCCTTGGAATCACTATGTGCCGTAAAGACGCTTTAGAACTGATTATTAGTTACATGAGTAGTTAATAATCTTATTCGCTGTCCACGATTGTTGAATTTAGGACACCGTTTATCAAAATAGATCCTGCTGCAAACCCAACCATTTCACCCAACATCCCAGTGATTTCTCGGCTGCTTTTGAAGCGAATATCACGTTAACATATTCCTACCTATTCCCTACTTGACCTGTATTCGGATGAGGCTTTAGTCTTAGTTCGGGATCACCAATTATTACACATTGAGAATGTATAAAAAAACTGTTCAACACTTTCCAGAATAACTGGAAAGAACTTAGAGGAAGCTTTCAATCATCAATAAATAAGACATTCAACTGACACAGAAAATGTCCTTAAGTGTCTCAATGTCTTCTAGTGTTGTGCCTCTTTAAACAAAGTTGTACATATTTTTAGATTCCTCTACAGCAACCAGATCGTTCGTCTCCATTCGAAGCATTCACTCCCGTCGGCACTCATATATTGGATCTGCTATAGTAATATTCCTAAAAAAATCATCCCTCCTGGAATTTCGAACGAAAAATTCGATCTTGTTATTCTTCCCAACCGACAGTGTAGAAAAAGTTGTGGTTTTCCGTAAGACAAAATTCAAGCTATTTTCCTTCGACACATTGGAGTGAAAATATTTTCCTTCTCCGAAATTTGTGTGTTTTACTTGTTCCATACCGATGCTCTTGTGTTTTTCCAATAACCAGCCTGTAGTAAATTTGTGGGTGGCATTCTCGAAAAAATAAACCGAACCCAACGTAATCTATCGGGGCACGTGCTTGAGGGGGATAAAGTTACCATCTCCACGTCTGCTGTCAAGAAAAAGAAGCTTTCACTTTCATTTTGCCAAAAACCGAGATTCTATCGTCATCGTCATCTCGGTCCTATCATCAACATCAGCTAACCCAAACACTGACTGGAAAATTGGATGATGATGATGATGCCGCTTCTTTCAGACGTCGGCATCGGCATTTTATGCATCTCCAGATGGCTTCCTTCATTCTCCCTAATCATGACTGTGTGTAGGTTGGCACATCCGAGGAAATTTCCTATTAGTCGAGTCTAAAGTCAAACGGGACTCCCCTGCACAACTGTTTGGAAAAGAGGACCAAATCCTCACTCATATGGGGGAAGCTGGAATCCTTTCAAAGCTGAAAACCACTTTTGGGGCTTGAATCGACTGCTTGGCCCATTCCAGCGCTCGAGGGGGTCCATGTGTGAGAGTGTGTCGGAATGGGTGGGATGCCTCTTAATGAGGGGGGGATGCAGGGAAATGTGTTAAAAATTGATTTTGTTTGTTTCTCTCTTCTTCCTTTCCCTTTCGAACCTAAATTTCTAAACACATTCCTTGATGTGTGTTCATAGTTTCGGTCGGAGAATTGCACACCAACACAGCTGTAGTTTTACAGAAAATATGATTAAAGAGTCTGCTGGAGCGATTGCCGTAATGTCCCCGGTTGCCGTTCGAGATGTGTTTTGTTTGGATAGTGTTGGTGATGGAGTGAAGGATTCCGCCTTTGCTGGCAACAAATACAAACATTCGGAATTTGGGGGGAAAAACTACAAGGTCTTCTCTTCTGCTTGGCAGTGATTTTGTGGGGCCGGGGAAATAGACATAACGATAACTCATAAAAACGAGCTCTGCCGGAGTGGTACAATCTGGAGTCTATTGGAACTGAGAGACCAGTTATTAGAGGACGTAAAACAAGCAGTAGTAAATATTTATCGGTACCATTGAAGGCGTACGGTTGTTTGCATTCAAAGGGAATCAGGACAGGCAGCAACGACGGATTTTAAATTGCAGGAACGATGTGTGTGTGTGTGTGTGTTTTTTTGAGAACTATGATTTCTTGACTTCACGATGAAATGATTCAAACAATCATTTTTTTATCACTAACAGTAACGAAAAGAGTTTTTTTTTTACTATGGATCGTGAAATGCATTATCATTTTTTATTTATCAGAGTGCGTGCATTAAGATCGATCACGAAATAAAGGGAATATCTACATCCCAACTTGGAGATAATTTCACTACTATTTTGCTAATCTTTGGCAGATGAACGTATTTAATCTACGATTTGTAGACTTCTTCAGTACAAATACTCTATTTGTACAAAATAAATTAAAAAAAAATAATACAAGAGACTGAAGAACTATCATTACTGAATGAAGAAATAAATGTAAATAACTGTTATTTTATTTAGGAGAATTATGTTAGGAAAAAGGCTCAAAAAGAGGCTAAGACCAAAAACAGCTCATGCTGAAAAATAAAAAAATTCCCTTGACTAAACCTCTCAATATGTTATAAGTTATTTCGTTTTCATTGGATTTCGTAAACTCACTAGTATCTTATAATAATCATCAATTCAATTAGTGTCTCACCGAGCGAATGTTTCCGCAGGAACGTCCATTAATTACGTCACGCAAAAAAAATGACTTTTTACCTCCCGTCACGTTTTTTTTATGGACCTTCAATTTTTTTTTTTTGTATGGATCGTCACGTTTTACAAACCCCCCCCCCCCCCCCCCTACTGCGTTACATAATTAATGGACCTTCCCTAACAATAAATAGAGCGCGATAATTAGTTTAAACGTGTACGAAAATAGTTTTTGTAACTTTGTCTCGTCAGTGGTCTGAGTCAACGTAAGAATTTCTTTCAGTGTATGGTTAAGCTGTCAGTGGATCCTTTCTCCTTCATGTAGACGAGCATATTGTTTACTTTTCAATTTCAGTTTTGAAAATGGTGTCGCAACAATAGTAGTTTCGAAGTATTATTTCGGTCAAGTGGTTAGAAAATCCTAATCGTTCGCAAAAAAACAATCACGAGTTTGGTCGGAGTGACGCATCAAACGTTGTCGAATGTGATCAGCAAGTTTCTACAAACCAAAACCGTTCAGAGGAAGCCAACCAAGCAGTCAAAAAGGGAACACGCAACTAACATGATGAGAAACAAGAGGTGAAAGAATACAAGAGGAAGCCCAACATGTCGGTCAGAGATGTTTCCAAAAAAGTGGATGTAGCTAAGTCAACTGTACACGGCATTAAAGAGCGAGATGTGGACTAAGGTTATTCAAAGCCAAGTAGAAACCTCGCCGAGATGATGGAGGTTTGAAAAGGCGAAAAGCCAGGCCCAAAACTATATGATTTTTTGTTAACCAAACATACCAGTTTGCTTCGTACAGGTCAATAAAACATACGGGAAGTCTGACTTTTCACAAATCCCTGGTAATAAATTCTACCTTAAAAAGGACAGCAAAAGCCTAGAGTCTAAATATAAGGAACGAAAGATAGAAAAATTTGCGAAAATATACATTGTTACATATACATCAGGCACTGATGGGTCCTGGACAGTAACGAAAACACGTTTTTTCAGTTTTTTTTTTCACTTCTTCATAATTTCCTTTTCGTCCTTCGGTCTTCCGAAGTTTGTCAACATGGCCGAACAGATTTTGATCAGACCCAGTTCAGGACTGTTTGGAGAGTTCATTCCAGTTTTGAAGAAGTAGCAAGGCCTGTCGTCGTTAGATTTCGGACACTTTTGTTTCAGTGTAGATTTCGAATTATTTCACGGATCGCTGAAACGTTTCACTTATATGACAGCTGAAAGTCTATACTTTATTCGTGGTACAACATGTTTGCATGCTCGTTACAACCAGTTGGCGTCGAATCAAGTGAAAGTGCGCAAATGCATTTTGCACAAACGACAGCATAATCCTAATTTATCGGAACGCGATCTTGCCAAGAAACTAATACTACCGAAACGTATCGTGTTTTGTGTTTGCGAATCGTTTGACCAGCGCTTGACTGTGGATCGGACGGTTGTAAGTGGAACAAATCGAAAAGCATGCTCCCGACAAATAGACAAGACAGTGGCAGCCATTATGTGCGAAATGTGGCTCGCAAAGTTGAAAAGTCTAAATCATACGTACAAAAAGTGAAACAGAGGCAAGGACTCAAGGCGATTAGGGAACATCCCGGAATATCAGGGAACTTTCCGGAAAATCAAGAAACTTTCCAGAAACTAAGGGTTCTTCCTAGAATTTCAGATAACTTCCCTGAAATTCAGAGTATTTCCTCGAAATTCAGGTAATTTTCTATAAATTCAGGGAGCTTCACATAAGTTTAGGAAACTTCCAAACAGCTCAAATAACTTTCCAGATGCTCAGAGTACTTATCTGAAATTCAGAGAAAAAAAATTCTCCGACGTCCTCGGATCATCCAAGAATTTCAGAGTACTTCCCTAAACATCGGGAAACTTTCCAGAATTCCAGAAAACAACCTAGAATTTACGAAACTTCTGAGGGTTCTTTGAGCATTCTCAAAAATTAGGAAACATTCCAAGACTGGAGGCGCACATAGTGGAAAAGGTGTCCAACCGTGATAACAAGCAAAATTGTACTGCAATAAGTCGTGCTTAGGAGCTTTACACAATTTTTTTACAAACATTTTCTTGTATCATAATGGATAACGACGAGTATGGCTTTCTACACCGCAATGCAAAGGAACGCCGTTGCCAAGCATTTCCGGACAAAGAAGGCGTCCAAATTTCCGAAGAAGTATTTGATTGGTTTGGCGGGCATATGTTGTTGTGGTCCAAAATCTAAAAGTTTCATCTCTACCGGCACTTTCAATAAGGATGTGTACGAGAATGAATGTCTGCAAACGCGGTTGCTACCGTTTATTAGAATCCACGACTTTCCAGCTCTGTTTTGCCCTGATTTGGCCTCATTTATCTATGCAAAATCCGTCCTGGAACTGTATAAGGTACACGAGGTCAAACACGTGCCAAAAACAGCCAATGCACGCTCGATTTTATGTACTTCGATTATAAGTACATTTAGCCTTCATTGTATGGTTTTTTTTTTTTCATAATTAATTATTAATTTTAAAGTCGTAAATAAATTTACTTACAACAGCGATGAGAATATCAAGATATTGAAAAGTGTAACATATTTTAATGATATATATATATATATTTTTTTTTTGAGAGATAGAGCCAACATAGTAGAACGGTCAATTTTAAATTTCGTTTTGTTTTGAGGTTAGTACCACTGTTCAGAATACAGTATACTGCTGTTCTACTCAGTTTTGGGGTAAAAGCGTGTAACGCATAACTTCAACATTTCGGATTACAACCTCGCGTAAGTTTGCGCCGCCATTTAAAATACAACATCCAGCAATCCAAGAAGAAGATATTTGACAATATAGCGAGCATTCCTGGTAACAGCGGTATGTAATTTTGATGTCTATTTAAAACAAATGCTCTGATACTTCTTGTTTACAGCACGCCGCAAGAGTTTCAAGAAAGTTAGCTACCCCAAAGTCGATGAAGCTTTATAGATTTGGTTTTTACATCAAAAGCAACGTCACATCCCGGTAAGTCAAAAAATTCTACAAGTGCAATCAGTAAAGTTTTTCAACCATTTGGTTGGTGAGGGTAGTTTTGGATGTCGAGGTTATATCGATAAATTTATTAAGAGATATGATATTCATGTTCTCAAAATTACGGGCGAGAAATTGTTGAGTGTCATTGCTGTTATTGATAAGTACGTCAACCAGTTTTCGGCAGAAATGCGTTCCAAAAATTTGGAACCGAGCCAAATTTTTAATGCGGACGATAGTGGTCGTTACTTTACACCATTCCCACCAATACCTACGTTAACAAGGACTCGATTACTGCACTGGGAAAGAAGGTCATTAATGAACCGTCATGCCATGCTCGAACGTGGGTGGTTCTTATAAACTGCCACGAATGGTCATTGGAAAGTTTTTAAAACCTCGACCATTGAAAAATTTGAAAGAGCTGCCGGTTCATTACACAGCATCCAAATGCAAAAATGTACATTGTTCAAAACTTGGTTATTCGGACATTTTGTACCACAAGTACGATTTTTTTTTAAGGAATCAGGTCTCCCTATCCAAGCAGTCTTGGTTTTGGATAACTGCTCTGCTCACTTTAATGCAGAGGAGCTGAAGGCCAATGACGGTGCCATATGGACAAAGTTTCTGCCTCCAAACACCACAGCAGTAATACAACCTATGGACCAAACTGATCAAGGCACGTTACCGACAAATAATGATGAGGGAGGTTCTTGGAAGACCGGGTGAGTTCCATGACAACATTAAGAAAATAAACTTGAAGGATGCGATATTTTGGATTGCGGAATCATGGGATAAAGTTCCTCAAATGTCCATTAGGAAATCTTGGAAGCTGTTGTATAATCCGGAAGAAGTTGAAGACGAAGATGACTTGACGCTGTCCGTCATCAAAAAGCGATTAGCAGAGATTTCCCACAAAATCACACACTCGAGTATCATCGGCGAGGAGAATGCTGAATTTGAATTCCTGGAAGATTCGAAAATAGTGGACAAGGTACTCAACCTTACAGCAGACGATGAAATGACATTCAATAAAATAGATTCCAGTATACACACTTAGATTTTTTTTACAAAAATCTGTAAAGTTTTATTTACCTCTCAACAGCTGAACGTTCGGTAATCCGATTTAACGGATTTCGGTGAAATTTTAAAGTTATCTGTAAAAAATTTACAGGATTTCAGTAAAAGTTTACCGAACGCTAGCTAAGCTTGCTGATGATCACAACAAATGGTGTCTCCCACCATTTTCCTGCTGCCACAGAAAAAAATACTCTCACCGTACTCGAATTATATTCAGAAACGACTCGCACGGTCCTTTCCTGTTTATCGTTTCTTCTTGTGTCTACATTCATTCACTAAGTTATCACCATGTCCTACCAACCAAGCGACACTCACCAATTCTTCCCTTCTGCGCGAACATTTATTCCGAATTTCCAATAGCTGTTGGATTCGGACCCGAACCATATTGCAGTGAAGTCTTCTGAAGGAAGCAAACGAAAAAAAACCAGCGGATGGATGAGAAGCAGGCTCTGCAAATTGTCCATAGTGCGAGTGTGTGTTTGCTTACACAAATGTAATATTGATTTACACATATAAAGCTGAATAAAACATTAGGTCCAAAGTAACATTGAGAAATTCTCTTCGTCGACTTTCGTCGACGCAATGAGCAAGCTTGTCTATTCAACAATTTGTTGATATATTCTACGTACTCAATCCTATAAAGTGTAATTTTCTATTTTCTTGTTGCTTATAGTCGACGAAGAGAGTCTCCCAATGTTCTTTAGGACATTGTTACATTCATTCGCTTTATGTGTTAAGGTGAGGCACTACAACGACAGCGGTCAAATTTCCGGCTTTCACAGTCAGTCGTTCTCAGATTAAATTGGATTAGATCAATCGTGATTTCTCACTTATTTATATATAACAAAGTAGTATCCATTTGGCTACATATATGGCCACTGCTGGTATAGTTCTCTTAAACCCCGTTCACATTACCACTTATTTTACGTGATATAGAGAACCTTGATTTCAAATGCCAAGCACATAATTTCTAGTAAAAAATAGATATATGGATGCTGTAATGACGTAATGTAAGTTGTATTGTGAACGGATTGTAAATCACTTCCAGTTGGACTAATAGGATCTAGCGATCACTTTTCAGATGATAACCAAAGCAACTAATAATCAGCGAATTCATAAAAAAGGAACCGAAGTGATGAGCCAAATCATTATACCCTTGTTTGGAGTTGATGGAAGTTGAAATGCAGCGTCCATAGAGGGAAACCAACGTTATTTGCCCCCCTTTTGAAAAAACCGCATTAATTTGAACAAAATAACATTGATTCTAAAACGGATACCTGGAATACGGATAAAGTCATCCACGGCTCCAACAAGACCAGAAATATTCATGCTGTCGTCTTCGGGTACACACTCAGATTTTTTAACAGAAATCTGTAAAGTTTTACCGAATTCTCAACAGCTGAACGCAGTTTTACTGATATTCTCCTCGTTCGAATGTATTTGTCATCACCGAACACTTCCAAAATAGGGGAAGTACACTCCCGTTTCATTTTACTCAATTTTTGAGTACAATTGTATACTATCTCTTTTTATAACACGGAAATGTTACTCAATTTCCGTTAAAAAGTGCATCAACTCAAGTTTTGAGTACACAGAATACATTTTCTAAAGGAGCATTTATATACATAAGTTCAGGAAAGGAGGAGGAATCACACTACCTGATTCTTCGAGTCGTAATCAGGTGAAGTGATCATTGAAATAACATGGTCACTTTACGTGACTCACAGAATCAGAGGGACAGCTTCTAATGAAATAACTTGTTCTATGATAATTATAGTAAGTAAATTACTTGAACAAAAAATTTTAGGAAAAATAGAAATAAAACAAAATATGCTTCGATTTTATGTACTTTCTTTGTAATTCGTTTTTATGTACTTTTCAAAAAAATTGTACATATAATCGAGGCATACCTGAATATAAGAGGCATGAAATGTGGGTTTCCCTTACTACAACGTTAAAATTAACGAGACGAGATTTTTACACAATCTGTGCATGATCTGGTAATCTACCTTTCTAAACTAATTTAAATGTATCAACTTTGTCAACAACAACACCTGTCAAATTTCTCAATACCCCTTGGATTTTCAACGCCATCTTCGATCTCACTGCAGCGTCATCTATCTATATATATAAAACAGAGTGGCATACGTAAGACCGCGCATAACTCGTGAACGGATCGTCCGATTTTAGTTGTTTTTTCGGTGTTGTGTTTGGCTGCGCCCAAGGAACATTTATAAAAAAAAAAAGTTGAACAAATTTATAGGGAAAATGAAAATTTCGAAAATGATAGATTTTCAATACATTATGTATGGTATTTATTCGTTTTGATCGAGTTATCCTTGACATGGATCGGAGTTGACTATGATTGTCCACATAACATTGCTCAATTTCACAGGTGTCATTATTTTGCTTTTGGTTAATATTCATGGTCTAGCTTCGTTTGAGTCGTTTCGGACTGTGGGTGATCTACTTTGTGTGACATATCGAAAGGCCTGTCAGCGGTTGCAAAACGACACTCATTGGCATACAACACATGCCAATGCCATTTTACTGCACCAGCAATCAAATTCATACCCTGTTTGCGGTCATCATCTCGACATGCTTTCCATCAAATGTAGTCGAATTGTGGAACAAGTACAAGGATGAAATGGTTGATAATATTTTACATCGAGCTCGCACAACCACTGTGAATTACGAGCTGTAAATTAAAAATAAGATGCGCAACGAGGCGCTGATTTTGTTCGAATACATGTGATTACTCATGTACGGCAGTGACTCCTCAGCAAGAGGACATTTACGAAACTTTGATGAAACCGATTGACAACTGAAATGGAGCCGTGTTCTTCATAAATGTACCTGGCGGAACTTGCAAAAAGTACCTCATTTCATTACTATTGGCTTGGATTCGCTCATGATCAGATATTGCGGTGGCGATTGCCTCTTCAGGGATTGCAGCAAAATTGTTGGAAGGCGGTTGAACGGCTCAATCTGCGTTGAAGCTGCCGTTGAATCTCCATCTGACAGACGAATCGACATGCAACATTTCGAAGAATTCGGCAAGGACGAAAGTGTTGCAGTGTTGTCAGATCATCGTCTGGGACGAATGCAAAATGGCACACAAACGAGCATTGGAGGCACTCGATCGAACTATGCAAGATCTGCGCAATAACTCGAGACCTTTTGGAGGCGCAATGGATTGGCAATTGGCAATGGATTGATTTCGTTCCCGCCGTATGTCTGCCAGTTCACAACGACGAAAGAGGAACTCATTACAAGTGTTTTCCAAACACCATCCAGAATTATGAGAACCACGATTGGTAAAGTGCACGTGCGAAAAATAAGGATGCCGGGGATTTGAATTTCGTAATTCAAAATGTAATTCCTGGACAATTACGTTCATTCAACTTAACTGATTGTGTTACTAATCCGGACGAGGTAACCAAATATCCAACAAAATTCCTGAATTCATTGGATTTACCAGGATAACCACCATATAATTTACGACTGAAGATTGGATCTGTTATCATCATGCTCCAGAACCTCAATCAACCGAAATTGTGTAATGGAACAAGATTGGTCGTTAAGCAACTCAAGAATAATGTCATTCAAGCAATGATACTTAAAGGCGAATTCAAGGGCGATGAAGTGTCCAAGAATTCCACTTATTTCAAACGATTTACCTTTTGAGTTCAAATGAATACAATTTGCGGTTCTCCTTTAATTTGCCAGGACAATCAATAAATCACAAAGCCAATCTTTGGAAGTGTGCGGGATTAATCTCGAATGCCCATACTTTTGGCATTGTTGTTCATTAATCTTTGTTTATTTACGTGCCGGATAGTGGAAAAAAGAATTAAATCTACCACATAGCACTAAATTGAACTGGCTCAAAATTCTGTCAACCTCTTCAATCATGTAAGTAAAGCATATAAATTCAAACAATTTCGAAAAGTGTTTCATTCAATCATTATCTAAAATTTAAGTTTCGTAATCAGTTCTCGATCACGAACGAACCATAAAAAAATTGCAGTGACAACAAGCCAAGTCACTTTAAAATTAAATTAAATCATGAATGTTCGGAATTATTTGAATCCTAAAATCGGTTAAAGCGGAACAAAGTTCGCCGGGTCAGCTAGTTTCTTATTGATCTTGCGAACAGAATTTCCTCTGAACTTGTCGTACAATTCCCCTTTCTGTTAAGTCTAACTCTGGTCCCAGTGACCCACTTGGGTGAGACTCAGCAGCTAATATTCAATCTGAGTAAGTTAATTCATAACAGTTAGCCCGCGGATAACGAGATGTAATACAATTTTCCAGTTAATGTTTTTGGGGTGCATTCAATTTCCCGAGCCTTGACAGATTGACATGCATCCAAAGCAGCACGTTCAATCAGTTTCCACCGCTATATTTCACTATGTGATCGCCATTCGCCTTCCCATAATCAAACATTGCTCCATTGTCTACATGCAAGCAACTAATACAAAACGCACATATTTTCGATGCCGAGTGCTTATTGATGCAATTTGTTTTCTCGGTGATTGATTAGATTACTTCCCGCAATATCTAGGCCTGAAATCGAAGGCCCCCTCCATGTTTGGTTTTGCACCATATATAGTATAGTCGAACCCCCATCATGCATCTCTAGGCGGAACACAATTCTACGGTTTGCTGTTCACGAAAATGCAAAACACGCGAAAAGCACCGCCTAACATTGCACTTTCGCTTCCGATTGCTAATAAAATGTATGAAACTATTTTCCAATTTGCATGTAGATAATTTTTCACTAATCCATCATCGCACCCAAGTGTGGGTGTCAAACGTGGAAAACAAAAAAGCTCCTACTTCAGCGAAAACATAATACAACAAAAAAGCGGTGCATCTATTCCGAATGCGAAAAGTGTAGAAAAAGTCACTTCAATCGTCGGTCGGGGGAAGACGAAGGAAGAAGAACGAAACCATGTGTGAGAGAGAGGATTCGCAACAGCAGCTCAGTAATCAAGCGATGCAAAAATGCAAACACACACCCACGCACCCGTGGCTAATGATTTGCGATGACTGCTGATGATGATGATGATGATGATGGTGATACCGACGACGACGAGGATATACACATCGGGAAAAAATCGTGCTAACGTCAGTCGGCTGCCAACTTCATTTCCCAGCTCGAGCTATGTCTGAACCCCGCACCCCGCACCAGCAAGGGCCGTTTGATCAGCGACTCGGTGCGACTAGATTTTCCTGGAGTTGCAGTGTTGTTTTTTAATGCAATGTATTGATGATTGCATTATATGGCTGGAGGAATAGGTAGGAAGTAGGCCGACCTAACCAGCCACCCCACCCTCGTTCTCTGTGGCGAAGGAGGGGAATGTGGGGCAAGGAGTAGAAAATTGCAATGCACGCATCTCTCGCTTGGGTACGCATATTTTATTCATTTATTTATTTATTTAGCCTTCGTATGAGGCAGTTTTTTATTTAACCGATGCGCCGGATGGGAAAATCTCAGGAGAAAGTGCGGAACCGAGCGAGGATGAGCGCGACACTGAATTGGCCACATATCGAGGGTGAATGATTTGCGTAGGAAAATAAGGGTTGCAAAAATTGCGGAAATGTGCTTTCCGGTGCGATTCAAACTACGGAAGGATTTGTTCGTAGTCATTGGATTATGGAGACTTGGTTGTAAGGATGCATCTCCATCTGTACCGAATATCATGAGTTTTCGGGTTTTGAAACTTGACTTTTTGTATAAAAGCAATCATCAATTAATGAAATATCCCGTATAAGGAGTGTATCGAAAAGTAGTTATAAACTTCCAAATAATAAAATAGGCATGAAAACATGGTTAAAATTAACATACTATTTCAGTTTATTATAGCTTAACATGTTTACAAAAAGATCCAAACGGAAAAACTAGTCATCATGTTCATTTCTGTAGAATGCCCGTACCTTTGATTTGACACCTGCCATCAAATTCTGCTGACAGTGACCTTTGTGCACTTCCTGGATACCGCTGCCCAATTTTTCTTAAAATCGGTCATGTTTTGGGACACTGTACCATCCTTCTTAAATATACGCTTGACTATTGCCCAATAGCGTTCGATCCGGTCGCAACTGGGGACAGTTTGGTGGGTTGATGTCTTTTTCTACGAACTTGATGTTATTCTCCGTCAGCCACTGTAAGTGGATTTGGCGTAATGTGCCGATGCCAAATCTGGCCAGAAGAGAGGAGGGACTGGTGCTTTCTATACAATGGTAGCAACCTGTTCAACAAACATTCGCTTTTGATAAATCTCAGCATTTATAGTTCCTTTTGTATAGAAAATTGAAGAACGCAAGCCACATGTGCAAATAGCTTGCCAAATGAGCACCTTCTGACCGAATTTCTCCATCGCAACAGTCGTATCTGCGGTTGGCACACGTTCCCCAACAGATTTAGTATAAAACTGCGGCCCCGGTAGCGTTCTTGAATCTTCTTTAACGTATGTTTCGTCATCCATCAAAATGCACTGGTCGACATTGTCCAAAATGCAGCTGTACAGCTTTCGAGCCCTGGTTTTGGCACGAGACTTTTGTTCAGGGTTTGTTTGGGCACTTTCTGCTTTTTGTACGTCTTCAAGTCATTCCTGCGCTTGATTCGTTGAATCATTCCGATGCTGGTCCTGAACTTCTTGGCTAGAGTCGCGAGTAGAGGCAGATTTGTTCGTTGAATATAATCCACAACTTTTTGGTCCAAATCAGGGTTGCTGGAGCCGGGTTTCCGGCCACTTCTTGGTAAATCGCTTGAGGAGCACTCCTTACCAAACTTTTCGATGATGCGTTTTACACTTGCCGGGTGAACATTTACTCTTTTCGCAATCTGGTTGTAAGTAACACCCTTTTCGGTTGCACCAAGTGTGCAGAATTTTCTTTTAGTCTCAAATTCAATTCGCGACATTTTGAATACAACTTTATCAACGGAAATGAATGAACCGAATAATCATTTTTGACATGTAAACAAAGCAAATGGCGCTTACACGCTAAAAATATATACAGTAGTTTATGCGTAATAACGCATCGAATGTTTATAACTACTTTTCGATACACTCCTTAGTTTGACACTTTTATGTAACGGAAAACGCATGAAGTAGAGGGATGATAGTACTAAAGTTTTCAAAGAAAAGGTTTCGAGGGCCAAAGTTCCTATCTCAACCGGAAAGCTTCTGGCCTCAGCAGCGTACTGTGCCGTATTCTAATCAAGAAGAAATTCGCCGAATTAACATGCACACAAAAATGCAGGCACTGATCGAGACAACCAGATTCAACCGCTGGGAAAAACTTGAGCGAGCGGTGGCACTGGTTCATCGATTCATCGATAATTTGAAGCGAAGGCGTCAAGGTATGCAGTTGGAAATTGGAGTACTAAGGCAGGAGGAGTTGGCCAAGGCCGAAAGTGAAGCAAGCGCAGCAGGAGTGTTATACCGAAGAATTAGAGCGGCTCAGCGGAACCGATAAAACGTAATTGAACCATTCAGCGGTATCGAGATCAAGCTTCATCTTTAAGCAATGGCCATTTTAAGATCAAAGCGGAGTAATGCGGATGCGAGGAAGGATCAACTGATCCATACGTGGCATATGCAGCCAAACACCCTACGATTCTGCCACAGCGGTCGTGGATCACCTTCCTTCTGGCAGACAAGTATCATCAACGTTTTCGTCACGCCAACAGGGAGATAAGTACAGGGTGCGGCAGAAAATAATGCGAACATGTTCAAACTTGAGTATTGGGTTAATTCGTGTAGCTAGTGACTAATTTATGTCGAAAGTGTATTTGTTAATGTTTACTTTCAAGTGCTGCATCCAAACATTCTATTTGTTTTATTGCAAATTCGTCAAAATGTTCGCGAAAGAAGTGATCACCAGTTTGTTGAAAGAGATTGCCAAGGTGGTAGGGTGCCATTTGGCAACAGTTTACCGCATAAAAAGTTCCCTGCAGGATGGTCTTAAGCAGCGGACATCCGCGCTTTGCACGCACGCCAAACGTGATCAAATCGGTCCGTGTAAAAATTGCTCGCAACCCGGTGCGTTCCATTAGTAAACATGCAAAGGTATCCAATATTTCGGAGAAATCCATGCGGAGAATCATCAAAGAAGACCTGCATGCATCTTCCAGAGCCAGAGTAAAACGCCACTTGATTACGGATCGGGTCAAGTAACTACGAGTGACTCGTTCCAAGAGATTGCATTCCTTGTTGTTCTTTAAAAAAAAATGATAATCCTGTTCTCCGACGAAAAGCTTTTCAGCATCGATGCTGTGGCCAACAGCCGCACGGACCGGTTCATTTCACCGCAGAAAATGGACAACGTTCCGGAAAAAGTGAAATTCAAATTTCAAACCAATCATCCGGCTGGTGTCATGATGTTGGGCGTCCAACGGTTTGAAAATGCCGCCTGTTTTCATTGATGCTGGAGTTAAAATCAATACCGAAGTGTATATCGGTATTTTAAAGGACCAAGTGCTTCCCTGGGTGAAGGCCAACTTCTCCGAGGACCAAAACGTTGTCCTACAGCAGGATGGAGCGCCGTGTCACACGTTCAATCGAACCCAACAATGGTTGAACGATAACATGAAGTTTTTGCCGAAGGATTTGTGGCCGCCTAGCAGTCCAGATCTTAATCCGGATTATTCGATTTGGGTATATGTTGAAGCACGAGCCTGCAAAACATCACACCCTTGTGTGAAAAACCTGACTTCAACCATATCACGCACATGGCAGTCAATGTCGGAGGACTACGTCTCAAAGGCATGCTCTGGCTTCCGGCGTCGGCTCGAGGATGTTGTTAATAAAAATGGAGGACACATTGAATAAATTTGTTTAAAAGGACGTCATAAAGATAATTGCACTCGAAAATGTTGATATTCTTGCTTGAATTAGTTTAAAATGGGATTTGAAAGAAATAGAAAAAAATTTCGCGTTATTTTCTGCCGCACCCTGTAATAAACGAGATGAGATAGGAGTTTCATATTCCGCGAGAGTCGCCAAGGAATGTATCTTTTGCGGCATACGCAGCTCAGTCCCAAGACCACCGCCGATTGCTCCGCTGCCGAAGGTTCGGGTTACACCTTTTGTAAGACCGTTCACTTTCGTGGGCCTTGACTATTTTGGACCGATTCTCGTTAAGGTTGGATGCAGCAACGCAAAGCGCTGGGTTGTGCTCTTCACTTGCTTAAGCCTTCGAGCCGTCCATATAGAGGCGGTATACAGTATGTCTACTGAATCCTGTATGCTAGCAGTTCGACGTTTCGTATCAAGGAGAGGTTCCCCTGCTGATTTTTTTAGTGATAACCAACTTCCACGGAGCCAACAGCCAGCTGAAGAGGGCTCGAAGCGTGAAGATTGCGTCTGTATACACAACGCAGCACCCGTTGGACGTTCATCCACCGGAACCCTCATATCCACCTCTCGGTCAAGACGGCGATTGGAGTGATTCTGGAGGCGTCCCGGAAACCAGATGTTGAGGCACTGGAGACGGTAATCCTCGAGGCAGAAGCAATGATCAATACTAGACCGTTACCATACATCCCTTTAGAATCGGCTGACCAGGAAGCGCTAACTCCGAACCACTTTCTTCTGAGGAGTTCTTCTGGGCTCAAGCAGCTACCAGTTTTCCTACGGATTACGGGAAGACGCTCAGAAGTAGCTGGAAGTTGGCACTGCATTTGACCGATGGATTCTGGAAGCGATGGTTGAAGGAACATCTTCCGGTTATTTCAAGCCGGTCTAAATGAACGTGGACGAGGACGTGAAGGATATCAAGAAAGGAGGAGAGCTCGCGATGAATGAGAAAGTACGGAGTCGATGGATCAGAGGTTGAGTTGAGGAAGTAGCAGTTGGTGCAGATGGTCGTGTACGTCAAGCGTGGGTGCGTACGAGAGGAGGACATGTTCGAAGGCCGGTGGTGAAGTTGACTTTGCTCGACGTCTTAGAGGATGGTGATCCTGAGATAGGAGAACGTAGCGGATCACGGGCGAGGGAATATGACGACGAGAAGTCTCCCAATGCTATGGCAGTGTAAGCTACACTTCAATACTACACGGCCGCTCGTTTAACACAGGGGCTTTTGACATCCGTTGCGATGATGGGTCAAAGTTGACAGCAGAGAAAAAGAAACGAACGATGAAAAAATAAACAAAAATGAATTTATATTGAAAATTTATGCAAAATGCTTAAAATTAATAGTAATTTGCTAAACTAAAGCTATTGCCTACAATCAACATTGTCTAACCTAAATTTTGGAACTAAGGGAAAGAACCTCGATGGTGAAAAATATTACTGATACCAAAAAGTGGTGAGTCTGCTACGGAAACAGTCCGAACAATATGAATACACAGAAACAATATATTAGGAAGGAAATAAAATCAATTGCTTCACGCGAGCTGAATCACGTTTTCATGAACTAAATAACGTATAAAGGGAAAAATCCTAACAACGTGAACTCACGGTCCGTTTTCATTATTGGCAACGCTTTTTTGTATAAAATGAGAAGAAAGATTGCAGACTTCTTCAGTGCCGTGTACGAGTATAAATACACGGGGGGCAATCGAGTATTAGTACACGCCACTGAAGAAGTCTGCGCATTGTAGACGAAGTACGCGTAGCTGTCAAGATAAGCAATAAAGGTAGTTGGAAATAAATGGAAACTACTATTCTTTCTTCTCATTTTCTAGTTATAGGTATTCCACTAAACAGCTCACACTTAACAGGATTCAAGGACTGTATCGTTAACAAGAAAATAGATTTATTTGCCTTTGTACCTAATTTTTCCGTATTTAAAACACAACAATAAGGTTCTTTAGTTATACAATGATCAAATAACAGTTATATTTATAAAGGTTTTCATTCAGGCATTCTTCTTAATGTTCTGCAGCAGGTTTTGGGTAATTTTTTCATCAATGTCTCTGCTCCTGTCTCTGTCTTTGTTTTCTATACAAGGGTATAATTTAACAAAAATCGCCTTGCAATCGTCACACAAATGGTCAGGTTTTGAGCGTAAATATCTCAGTCGTTTTTCAAGAGTGATTTAAAAAAAATTTGCACCAATCGATCGGAATTTTTTCTACGCATTAAGTTCGATGGAGACCATTGTTGATTTCAGATACTCCAGATACTAATGAATACCTCATAAATGTTAAGCCTTGTCTTAAAAAGTATATGAACCCCTTCAGGCCTAAGAGATCATGTATGATCACAAAAGAAATATGGCTGAATAAAATCACAAATCACAATAAAAGCGTCTTGAGCAAATTTATTGTGCAACAAATATTCAATCGGAAAAATTTTTAAAACAGAGGGTTGGAAACGCTTTTGCGAGGTCGTTATTTCAATCAGTTGTTAGGAAATAGGTCTAAAACTTCTACATTTTCCAAGTTATTTCGCTTTTAATGATACGATAATAAGCTCTATCTATCGGGCTTATGATTCGATGTATGATAAATCATGATTGATAACCAATTTATTACTCTCATTTTGAAGATTTCAAGTACGTTATCTAGAAAACCATCAGTTTCTTACCTGCAGAGGTTCGCTCAAATTTGGACTTTGTGTATTATGTATGTCTTCATCAGCTCTCTCTCAAAGCTAGGCTTGTAGCCAGAATGTGATGTTGAATATTGAGTTAAATTTATTACAAATTTAGATAATCTGAAATCACTATTTATTTCATGTTTCTTCCAGTCATTAGAGGTTGATCTATGCCTACGATTATATTATCCATCATCTGTCACTGATGATCATATGATCATATGCAACAAAAAAATATGTTTCGAAGCTGTCCAACAGTACGCAACGATAAATCATGCTTCGCTATTGCGCGGCAGCTATGGCATCACTGTCGCTTTTGAAAGAGCCCATGTTTCCTCTCTTCTATGGTAACCATGGATATAAAGGGCACCGGTATTGTAATGTGAAGACTGCTGTCTCTCACATTTGTTTGTTTTTAAACGAAGCATCCCGTTTGTCGTCAAAGTCGCTTTGTTTAACATTTGTGTGAGAGTAAATGAAATAAGAAATGCACATTGCCAATCTAAAGATCATTGACAAACTGAAAGTTTGGTCGCGTACTTCTGTCCCATAACCTGCTAGTAGACGAGTTTTTGATCGTAGCAATCGACATGTTTTGGCTGATTGTTTTCGAGAGCGGATGGATGAAATGAGAAATTGACGTCTTTATCAGTTTTCCTTCGCACACATGCACGGAATCGGACTCATACAATATTGTTAGTTTATGTACAGTTTACGGAGCTGAAGAAAACATAGTTTTGATCGGAAAGCAATCCGCGTGCTTTTAAAAAGTCCCTGCAATTGGGAACTTTATTCCATGGCTATGAAGTTTTCTGAGTCTAATGTTCGTTGCTGAAGGTATGTGCCGATAGACCAGAAGTAAGCAGAGGGATTAACGTCTAAATATTGGCAGTTCTAATTATAGATTACATACAGCTTCATCAAATGTTTCAGATGCTGAATAAACTGCTGAAAACTCATCCCGTATCCTATGAGTTTGAAGCATAATTGACGACCTAGAACTTCTTGAATTTGAAGATGTTCAAGACGAAAAAATAAATGCCTTATTAATAGTGTAAAGCTTTGTTTTAGAATATGGTTCATATACATACATATTATTCAATTCTCGTTGATAAATATTTAGATAAATAAAATATTTTCGTGTCTATCTGGGATGTTCTTGGTTATCCAAAATGTACTTGAGTTCAGAAATTCATATCTACAGTTGTGACAGTAGCTTTTAGGACTATATAAGATTACAATGTGTGTTCAAACATATTGAATGAACCTTTTGGAAGGTCAACAGTCGTTATTTAATCATTTTGTGATGTTCTAGGTCATCCAAACTGTCATTGAGTTCAGATCATACCATCTACAGTAGTAACTACAGCTTTTTCGGCATACAAAGTTACGCTACGTATGGAACGTATATTCAGTTTATACTTTCGCACGTACAAGTAAACATTTTGAAATAAACTGGGATGATCTAGGCTATCCAAATTGTCCTTGAGTTCAGACTGTAAGATATACAATAGTAACAGAAGGTTTAAGGAGTAGGCTAAGTGACAATATGTATTTAACAATATTCATTGAATAAAGGGCGATACGGTCAAAATTTGGTCAATATCAACTTGACGTATTTCTTTCAATTTTGCATTTAAAAAACCTGAACACCCCTCATTTTGAAGGTGTGTATGTGTAGAATAATGCTTCTATTTTGATTTTGGAATTCACTCTTCAGTTGTCAAAATGCCGTCCAAGCAAGAAGAGCAGCGTATCAAAATTTTGCTCGCGCATCGCGAAAATCCGAGCTACTCGCACGCAAAGTTGGCAAAATCGCTAAAAGTTGCCAAATCAACCGTTACAAATGTAATTAAAGTGTTTGGGGAACGTTTGTCGACAGCCAGGAAGTCTGGATCGGGGGGAAATCGAAAACCGGAAGCCGCTGAGACGACAAAGAGAGTTGCCGGTAGTTTCAAGCGAAACCCTAACCTATCTCTCCGAGATGCCGCAAATAAGCTGGGTGTATCGTCTACAACCGTGCATCGAGCCAAAAAACGAGCCGGACTATCGACTTACAAGAAGGTAGTGACTCCAAATCGCGATGATAAACAAAATACGACGGCCAAAGCGCGATCCCGGAGGCTGTACACGACGATGCTGACGAAGTTTGACTGCGACGACCTACACATGGACGACGAAACCTACGTCAAAGCCGACTACAAGCAGCTTCCGGGACAGGAGTTTTATACGGCAAAAGGAAGGGAAAGGTAGCAGATACTTTCAAGCACACAGAAACTGCCAAAGTTCGCAAAGAAATATCTGGTTTGGCAAGCCATCTGTACCTGTGGCTTGAAAAGCAGCATTTTCATAGCTTCCGGGACTGTCAACCAAGAAATTTAAGTGAAAGAGTGTTTGAATAAACGTCTGCTGCCTTTCCTGAAGAAACACGGTTGTTCCGTACTGTTTTGGCCGGATTTGGCATCTTGCCATTACGGTAAAAAGGCCATGGAGTGGTACGCCGCCAACAACGTGCAGGTGGTTCCCAAGGACAAGAACCCTCCCAACACGCCAGAGCTCCGCCCAATTGAGAAATACTGGGCTATTGTCAAGCGGAACCTAAAGAAGACCAAAAAAACTGCTAAGGACGAGCAGAAGTTCAAGGCAAACTGGCTTTCTGCGGCGAAGAAGGTGGACAAGGTGGCTGTACAAAATCTGATGGCAGGGGTCAAGCGTAAGGCCCGGCAATTCGGATTTGGAAAAGCGGAAGCCTAACTGAATATTTTTCCTGAATTTTATACTAATTGAACTTGAAAAAGAAATTTAATTTGATTTTTTAAATAAACAATTTCACCGATTTACACGCGTTTTCCCTTGACCAAATTTTGACCGTATCACCCTTTCTTGCGGAAGGTCAAGAGACATAATGCGACAATTTTTGGATATTCTAGGTAATCTAAACTGTCCTTAAGTTCAAAACAAAAGATCTACAGTTGTAACAGTAGTTTTTTGGGCTACATTAATTTACAATCAGTATTCAATCATATAAAATGAATCTTTTGGAAAGTCAACCATCATTATTTTATAACTTTGTGATGTTCTGACGTTCAGAACTTCAGATTTATAGTTGTAACAGTAATTTTAAGGCTATACAAAGCAACAATATATATTCAAACATTTTCAATTAATATTCTGAAAGGTAAACAAACATTAGAAGGCAACACGACATCTGTTAGATTATCCAAATTATCCTTGAAATCAGAACGTAGGACCTACAGTTGTAACAAAAGCTTTCTTGGCTATGCTAAGCTACGAAGTGTATTTAAACATATTCACTAAATAACTTGGAAGAACAACAGACATCATGAGAAAAGCGTCGGATGTTCTAGGTTATCCAAACAATCCTGGAGTTCAAAATCGAAAATCTACAGCTGTAACTGTAGCTTTCTGGACTAAACAAAGTAACAAAATGAGTTTGACCAAATTAAATGAGTCTTTCGGAATATATGATACAGATATGATGAGATATCTTGGGATGTTCTAGGTCACTAAAACTGCTAATGAGTTCAGAAGATGGGATATACAGTCGTAACAGTAGCTTTATCTATATACACGGTGTTCAATAAGTTCGAATACAAGTTTTCATCATTGCGTAGGTATGCGCCATGTACATATTCTGCATTGGTATTGGTGTCAGCTTTAGCTTCATTCATACGCTACCGAATGTGCGCGGTGTTGACATTCTGTTAGTTGTTGTTCGTTTGTTACGCGCGATGAAAGAGTATCGGGACTTCGTAATTAAGCGTTTTTTGAACGGTGAGCGACCCGGCGATATATTCCGGCTGCTGAAATCGCATGGGGTCAAGCGGAACTTTGTCTACGACCATCAGGCGATACCGGGAGACGTCCTCGACCAACTGACCGTGCCGAGATCCGGTCGGCCGCGTTCAGCGAGGACGCCACGGGTCATCAAGATCGTGAGGAGCGAATTCGGCGCAAAAGAACCGCTCAATCCGGAAAACGGCTGCAGATCTCAACGTTTCCATTGGAACCGCTCACACCATACTCACCAAGGACCTTGGTTTCAGGCCTTACAAAAAACGTAAGGTCCATGGCGTTTCGGAGGCTACCAGCAAAAAGCGGTTGGATCGAGCTAAGAGGATCCTCTCTCGGCACGCTGGTCAGAGTTTGTTTTTCGGACGAGAAACTGTTCGTGCTGCAGCAGCCACCTGATGTGCAAAATGACCGGGTGTGGGCGCCATCGAGGGACAGCATTCCTGAATCCAATATAAACATCCCTCGGTTCCAAAGTGCCGCGTCGGTGATGGTTTGGGGGCAGTATGCAAACGTGGTAAGCTACCCTTGGTGTTTATTGAAAAAAACGTCAAAATCAACGCGGCGTACTACAAAACTGAGGTTTTGGAAAAGGTTATTGCCCCCAGTCTCCGAAGCCTCTACGGCGATGAGCACTACGTGTTCCAGCAGGACGGTGCACCAGCCCATACGGCAAATGTGGTTCAAGCCTGGTGTCGGGACAATTTAACCGACTTTCTGGACAAAACTTTGTGGCCTCCCAGCTCCCGGACTTGAATCCTCTCGACTTTTTGTTTGGTCCTATATGATGGCGAAGCTGAACGAATACAAGGTCAGCACTTTGGATCATTTCAAGACGGTAATTCTCAAAATCTGGGACGAAATGCCCATGCAGTCCGTGCGTGCACGCCTGCGACGCGTTCGAGAAACGTTTGAAGCTCGTTAAGGAGTACAAAGGGGGTCATTCCAAGAGAAATGTTGTAAACGTTCCTTGTAAACATAGCTTTCAATAACATAAATCCAAAAAATAAAAAACATGTTTTCATTTTTTTAACAAATTTTGAAAGTGTATCCGAACTTATTGAACACCGTGTATATGAAAATGAATTTCTGTCTGTCTGAACTTTATAGACTCGGAGAGTGCTGAACTGATTGGCGTGAAAATTTGTATGCAGGGGTTTTTGGGGCCCGAAAAGATTCTTTTGATAGCTTGAGATACCTTCCATCTCCGAAAAAGCGGCTCCCATACTAATGAAACACAAATTTCTGTGTAACTCGAGAACCAATCAAGCAAATCGAACCAAATTTGGCAGGATCAGGTTAATGAACGTAAAAAAATGTTTCTAAGGTGACTTGAGCCCCCGACTCTCTCCCTTCGTTTATAAAATTATAAAATTATCGTTTATACAAATGAAACACAAGTTTGTGCATAACTCGAGAGATAATCCTTGTGCATAACTCGAGAGAAAGCCTTTTGTGTTTGACAAAGCTACGATAAATTTTTAAACATATGCTATGAATGTTCTGGAACGTCCACAGACATCAAAGGCTAACCTTGTTAGTTTCAGGTCATTCAAACTGTCTTTCAAATTTATTTGTTTGGTATTTGTTTGGCATAGAATATCCCAAGATTATCTTATAATGTCTGCTGGTCTTCCAGGACATTCATTGTTATGTGTTTAAATACATATAATAATATTCTATAGCGAATAAAGCTACTATTACAACTGTAGATTTAAATTCTAAACTCCAAGACTGTTTGAACGACCTAGCAAGTCTCAAAAAAATATTTCCTACTTTTTTTTCTATCGTTTCTATGTTATTGAGCACCAAATCGATCAGAATGCACCAACTTGTTTGTATTACAACGCCCGGAAAAAAAATTGGCCTGAAAGGGTTAGCTCAAATAATATTGCATTTTACAATCCAAAGGGCTTACATTTAGTTGCGTAGTCCTACGTCATCATTTCGAATAACTATACCTGGGACTGTACCTTGTAGTTTTTTTGTGAGTGAAAGAGCAAATTCTTAAAACTATCATGATTGTTGTCAAATATAGTCCAATACCCAATGCCAAAACAATTATGAAACATGAATATGAGAAATAAAATTCAAATTTCAGACGGAATAGTGCGTTGTGAGTTTTATGCTGATAATATAATGAAATTCATTATCCATGTTCTAAAAGCAGCTTATAATATTTAAAAAAATAGAGTGTATGATTACTCGGAACTCCGAGAAAAACAAATCTTGATGCATATAAACCTTCCCTGTTGGTTGGCTATCATTACCATTCGTTTCAAACTGAGTGTATATAAACAAAAAACCTGCAATACAAAATCCCTAATCTAAAATAATCATCAAACCCCACAAAGCAGCGATACTCATCAGCTTGCACACTGGATTCGTTCAAGATCCTCCTTCCATCTCACAGGCCTCCGCTGTCGCCATCCGACACAGCGTCAATCACGAATCGCAGCTTCCAGCTTTTTTCGCTCTCTTTCTGGCGGTTCCTAGTCACAACGCTTCCCTAACCACCCCTCCCACCCAACCCCCACCACTATCAATCCACCATACATTATTCGCCGAGAATCGATCGCGACTCGCCGATATCCTCACACGCAACAAAACACACCCATTCCTTCCCCCCCACCACCCATCCTCTACCCCCACTCCATCCACCACCATCCGGTGCGTGTCCTGTGGATTCCGCGCATAGAAAAAGAGAGAAAAGAAATAGTTTTTCCATCACCACCGCCGACTGCAATTTTTCGCAATCGCCAACTCGGATCGGGACGCCGCCAACTACGACCGGGCCGCGGTCGGGTGGTGGCCAGAGCGATAGAGAAAGAGCGAAAAACTCCGCACATAGTGCGAGATTTTCTAATTTTTCCGCCCAGTTTTTCCTGGCTGGGTCGTCGCACGGCAGTCAGTGTGTAGGCCTACGGAAAAACTAGCACTAGGAAACGATACGCAGCATCCGGATTCGAGCTTTTTATTTCCTATGCTGTATTTTTGCGCTCGTGTGCTCGTGTCTCGCTTGAGAGCGCAGGACGATTTTTTCCTCCAAGTGTGTGCAACACTCGCGCGAATCCGAAGCGTGCTGCCGGGGTTTTGGGGGTGTCCCCGAGCGTCTTGCCCTTATCTTTTCCACCTCCGCCTTGGGCGGTCTGGGATGCAGTTTTCGGAGGAACGAAGAAGTGCAACTTTTTCGCGTCTATTTCCATTTTTCTCTCGCTCTAGCCGGGGTTTCCCCCGGTCGGTAATGGCACATAGCTCTCGGTTTTTTATTTGGAAAAGTGCATTTTTGCTTTTTTCAATCAACTGCTGCATGTATCGAAGAATGCAGTTTTCAATTGATTCTGATCGGCTCAAAAATGGAAGCAAAGAGATTGAAATTCTAACCCTCCCGAAAAATCATTCGAACGAATTGCAACAGGTCGTTGCCCTCCATGACCTAGAGCGAAATTAAAAGATCCCAATTATCCCAAGTTCGAATCGAACTTTTTCAAGAGGCAAAATTTTCCCAATTTGCAGCTTCCTATTTTAAGATGGTGGCAGCCGTCCTTATCAAACCACCCCGAGAGGGAGAACGAATGCGCAAAAGGAAAATCTTAAAACTTTACATTCTTCTCCCTAGGCGTCGTCATCATCGTCGTCGTTGTATATGTTGGCAAACGAGAGTACATAGCCTCCTTTGCCACCATTCCTCAACCGATCGACCCGGTTCGCAGCTTGCTGCCAGAGTGGGTGGTGGACAGGGGTTGGAAAGCCTTTCTTTTCTTCGCCTACCACGTGTGTTGTGCCCTCTTTTCTTGATTCTTCTTTCCACATACAATCGCAATACACACAATGCATACATTTGTCAGTATGTGCGTGCGTACGGTATGGCACTTGCACTCACACCACACCGTTTATGGCAAATGCATTGCACATGTCCTTGTTTTCTCCCGTTTGTACAATGTAGATGATGCGAACCGGAGAGTGCAATGCTTGTGTGCATCTCGTGCGTTGTTTACGGATCTGATTGATTGTGTTGGTTGCTTGGTTGTTGTTGTTGTTGTTGTTGTTGTTTGGCATCGCAGTCAGTCGTTCGCCGAGGCCATCGGTCAGTGCGTATCGTCACTTCCTGATAAAATGCCTACTGTGTGATATGCCGGCTTAGAAACGGGTGACGGCATGCGGAGTTCATCTTTTTCCGTCGCGTTGCCTAGTTGGTGAGACTGCACTGTGGGTTACAAACACGTCATTAAATATTTTACGGGAGAACTATCCAATTTTATTGACTTATTTTTATTTGTCATCAAACCATTTTTGATATTTCAGCCTAGAAATTAAATTTTGAACAGTTATTCCATAACAAAATGAAGGCAAAACTAATAAATCTTCTGTAAGTGTTTTGGCGTCGACCCATTCGTTTTGTTGTTTCGAACTGCTTCGAAAAAAAAAAGCTTTTTTATATGAGCAAGAAAGAGCGAGAAAAATTAGTTTATGACGTGATTATTTCAATAACAGGAGGAACAGGAGCGCTTCCAGCCACAATGACCTGGAAATGTGGAAAATTATTTTCGATATTTTTTTTATTTGAATTAAACTTTTCATACGCGTTTGGCTTAGAAAACTGAGCATTTTCCGCACTAAAATAGATTTGTTTGACTGAAGAGTCAGTTTTAAAAGGGCGTAGGCATTTTGACTAGCACTTCAATTAATAATTTGTAGGTCGAAAAACTTTGGTTGTACAAAAAAACTGTCAAAAACAAGTTATGACCCTATGACCCTATGAAGGTTGTGAAAAAAAAACACTGAGAAAAAAAACATTTTTCGGAAAAAAAAATCGACAATTTTATTATACTCGAATAATTTTCGAAAATACGACCTTTTCATAAGTTTTTCTAGATTCTCCAACAACAAGAATTGGTTTTTCGATATGTATGGTAAATTTTACGCTACTTTTTCTTTTACCGCAAGATGATTGAATGAACGGTTCAAGTAAAGCAGATTATAAACTATAGAGCAACATCGAAACACGTTTATTTTGGCAAATAGTTGAGATTTTCAAAATTCCTTAAAAAGTTAACCTTAGAGAAACTTGTTCCACTTCAGATCTCTCCGCCCTGAAGTTTTCTCCAAATCTGATATTAGAGCTTCTAGTTCTTACTCACAATGTATAAAGTATACAATAAGAAGCAAAATAGGCATATTTCAATCGGAAATTTAAAAAAATATAGTTTGAATCATTTTACCCCATATCTTTTGAACCGTTTATCCAATCGTCTTGCAGTCCGAAAAAGAGTTGAAGGAAACTTTACAAATATTTTGAAAAACGTGTTGTGGTTACTAGAAAAACGTGAATATTTTATGAAAAGGTCTTATTTTCGAAGATTATTCGAATATGATATAATTAAATCGGAAATATCTCGAGAACGGATGCTTTTTCGAAAATCATTAGGAGTAGCATAAAAATTTGGAAATATATTAAAAATCAAACTTCATCATCAAAATACGTTTACTTTCGTTAATATTAAAACTTTGAGAAATGCATCAAAAGTTAATGTTCTAGAAACTTTTTTTTCCTGACATTTATTTATTCTAAAATTTTCGTTGAAATTTGTGTTATAACTTCAATTTGCGTAATTACTTAAATTCCAAAATAATAAAATAAAAAAAAAATGTTTTGAGATATTTAAACTTGAATGTTAATTTTTGATTTATTTTTTTCCGAATTTTTTTTTTCTGTGTGCATTTTTTCACAACCTTCAAACATAGGGCCACAACTTGATTTGAGACAGTTTTTTTTTTTGTATAATCAAAGGTTTTCGAGCTACAGATTATTAATTGAAGTGCTACACAAATGCTTACGCCCTTTTAAAACTGACTCTTGGGTCCAAAAATGTTTTGCATTAGTGGATAACGCTAACTTTCGTGCATAAAACATGTGAAAAAAAATTTCAATTAAATCGGAGACACTTGAACTTGGTCGGTAGATCATGTCGGCTGGAAACGCTCAGCACCAGGGTGGTCTTAGAAGCGGTTCCAGAGAACCGGGGTCAAATGGAAGCGTTGCACAGTGGGAAAAAAGGGCCCGAAACGCGAAATAATTCTATATCTCAGCTCGGAGTGGAACGATTTCTGTAAATAATACTTTTACTTGAAGGAACATTTCTAAGTAATCGAATCGACCATGTGAAGACGGAGCCGTACAATCCGAAGCAAATAGCTCTCGTGGAGCGAATGAACCGCACGGTGGTAGAAAAGGCTCGTTGTCTGCTATTCGATGGTGGCTTAGAGAAGCGTGTTTGTGCAGAATCAGTAACCACAGCCGTGTTCCTGATTGATAGATCGCCAACCAAAGGACTTGAGGTAACCCCTGAAGAACAATTTACTGGAAAGAAACCGGATCTGTTGGAGCTTCGAGTATTTACATTCCGAAGGTGCAACGTCAAAAATGGGCCACAAAATCTGAGGCAAGCATTGTTGTTGGATATAGTGGACATTCAAAAGGCCATCGAATCTTCAATCCTCGATATTCCTGAGCGAGAAGTCAGGTGGCACGCAAGCATGAGCGAGTAAAGATGCAGCTACATGTGAATGAACCGGATACTATCTGCTATTCTATTTCACGGCGTCAAGATACCAATGTAGCAAATACGAACCTGCAAATATCGATGATGACACAGATCATGATAGTTTAAATGATACGATTGGAATAACTACACCGGAGACTCCTACAATCTTTTCACAACGTGAAGATCAACTGAATTTTGATGTCTTCCAAATGGATGCTGTGACGGTATTCTTGCAATGGCAGTTGACCGAAAAAGACATCTACACCCAAAAGTTGAGAAGGTGGCAAAACTTGTGTTATCCTAAAATTGATATTTTTGCAATCATATCTTGAGAAAACTGCATGATACGTAAGATAATCTTGCTTTTTTTATTTTGGGTATACATGCAACTACGCCAAAGATACGTGGATGCTGGCAGGCCACGAAAGGTTTGTCGACTAAGGACTGTATCGAAAATAAGTTATCCACAAATGTTTCTATCAAATCATTAAAAAATGATGTTTTTTTTTTCAAACAAATGGATGATTCTTGATTGTACGGGATTGAACTTGAACATTGTGAAAATTAAATTAATATTATTTTTTCAGAAATTTCATCAAGTTCAAGACACACTTGCAATACTTTCCGGACAAGTGTTTCATCACTTTTTTTGGACGCCCGTACTATGCTTCTGATATTAAGGCAGCAACCTCTTCTGCAGACACTCAGATTGATAGATTTCCACATCGATTATTCCGGTAGTGTAAAAAATTGGAAGACTTCATACCGCAAGCACATATTGCTTGCTATACCAGCACTTTTCGACCAAATTTTTCCACTTGAATTGACCTGTCTGCATCGCTTATTCCTCCACAACAGTATAATACAGTGGACCAGGAAATGGTTTGGAGTCCTCTTTGTCATAGGTCTCGTCATCCATCAAAATACACGCATCCGGTCGATGCAAAACTCGCGAAAACAATTTCCAAGCCCTTGTTGCTGTGGGTTGTTTCTGTTCTGCACTTTAATTGGCGATTTTCTGCTTCTTGTAAGTCTTCAGTTTGATCCGTTTCTTGATACGTTGAATCATTTCGACGCAGGTTCCTGCTTTATTGGCCAAACCGCGTATCGACATAGATTTGTTCTTCCGATTTCGAGCTACCACTTTCTGATTAAGTTTAGGGTTGAAAGATCCGGATTTTATGCCTCTTCCTGGCAGTTCATCTTACTTATTTAAACGAAGAATTTAAACTATGCAAACAACGTTCAACTAATCATGTTTTTCGTTGATTATAATGTTTGAAATTGGAAACATCCTTCTTATCAACATGCAACCCTAGAAGTGAACAGTAATTTCTGCTAGAACGAAAGATGTGAAGAGAAAGTATTGAAAAGTCCGATAGCTTTCGGCAGGCTAAGAAATTGAAAAGAAGTAGTTTTAAATTGAGCGTAGGGCATTTTGTTTAGCAGTATTTCGAGTCAAACGCACACATTTTTGCCACACATCGCCATGCAGGATAGGTTAAGGTAGGAACGGATCCACCGCCTTGGCTGGCAAAAATGTACGCGCTTGATCGTGCTCAAATACCGCCAATGGCGTTCTAGGGATGTGAAATTTATGTTTTTACAGTTCCTAAATGATACATGTAGCAGAAATCAATTAACAATAAGAGGTTTTGAAAGGCACAACTACTAATGTTACCGGGCACAAACAAGTAAACAAACGAGAGATGACAGTCAATCGCACAGCATGCTATGTTAAACACCCATCCCAAATACCCGCGTACAACGCAAATGTACGTGGATAGCTTGTTCTGAATACATTCCTGGGCTGAAACAGGCCAGCCGTGTATGAAACCAAAAGCTCGATACGGAACTAAAAAAGATAGGACCCAAGCGTTTCAGTTTAGACCCTTATGTCTACTACCATCAGGATGGGGAGCAGATAATCGGGATAGCAGTGTATATGGACGACTTTCTGCTGTCTTCGAATGATCAACAGTGGGTCTTCTACGTGAATGATCGGTTGATGCCTGTTGTATTCGCGAAGGCGGTTCAAACTGCAACGTTTATTGAAGCTACAAAAGATCTAGGATTATCTCAAATTCCTGGTTAAGGAGGGGGTGATAAATATCCTACACCCAAAAGTTGAAAACGTAGCAAAAACACAATGTTGCCCTTGTTTATCTACAAGGTATGTAAATAAATGAAACCATGCAAGTGTGTGCGATTGACGAGCTGATAGAAAACACATGACAAATACACTCACTACCTAACGCAGACATTGAATTTTTCGAAGCGAAATGTGCTGCTTTTTTGGCCGCAGCATTTGTTGCATTTTGTCTCCAAGTTACGGTTTAGGTAGCGCATAATCAATCTTGCTATTTTATTTTGGGTGTAGTGAGCCATGAATTATTATCTTATACAAAACTCATTCTGTTCTGTTACAACATACACACTAGACGTGTTTTTCAAAAGTAACAATGGGCAGGGTCGTAGCAAGGCGTACGGGAGTTGCAAGGGTTAGTGAAGTAGCAAGGGTTTGGAAAGTAGCAATGGACAAGAAATAGCAAGTACCCGCTACTTGTCTTGGTTGACAAGCGCCTTGGGGACCAAAGGGCAGTCAAGTAGCTAGAGGTAATGAAATATAAAGAGAGAGGGTGTACCCCCTCACAGCATGACAAGCATGAACAAATTGGAAGCTCCTGTGCACACTAGCGTCGCGAAATGGGTGAATTCCGGACATATGTGACAATCATCCGGACAATCATAGGACAAGTTAACTGATGAAAACTTCGATAGGGCTCTCGAGAAAAAGCATAGCCAATCTATTAACTAAAACTCCGAATTTATAAGACTTTCATGTCATCACCATCCGTATAATTTATTTTAAAGCATAACTGGTAATTGTGTAGTTTGAAACGCCATGAATGCTACCTGATAATACAATTAAACTAGTAGTTTTGTTGAATTACTTAGGAACTACTCATAAACCACGTAGATTTTTCTGGGAGGGGGAGGGAGGTTTGACCAAAGTTTACGCTCCATACAAAAGTCTACGAGGAGGAGGGGGGATCTGAGATTTTAAAAAATGAGTCTATGTGGTTTATGAACAAGCCTTTAAGGCTGGAGATGGTAGGATTGGGCTTGTGATTAATGCGTTGAAAACAAAATACTTGTAGGGAAGAGGCTCACGAGAAGAGAATGTTAGCCAAATCGACGGTAATATAATCGAGGTAGTAGACGAGTTCGTGTACCTGGGCAGAGAGATACAAAGGCGCATTATGGCAGGACATTGTGCCTACTTTGGACTGACACTGGAAGGACACTGAACTACAAAGTTGACCATCTACAAGACAATAATTAGACGGGTAGTTCTCTACAGCCAAGAAACATGGACATTGCTAGTGGAGGACCAACGCACTCCTGGTGTCTTTGAAAGGAAGGTTGGTGGGAGAACCTCCCACCGTAGTCATTGCTAAAAATCGGTCGATTACGATGGGCTGGGCATGTCGTAAGAATGTCGGACGACAGCCCTATTAAAATGGTTCTCGAAAACGATCCGACAGATACAAGAAGAAGAGGCGCGCCACGAGCAAGGTGGATCGATCAAGTAGAGGCGACTTGCGGACTCTCCGCAGTCAGCGAGGCAGGCGAGGTACAGCCATGGACCGATTACAATGGAAACAACACCTGTGTACAGCAGAGGCTACACATTGGCAAGCTAAGGTAAGTTTAGTTAAATTAAGCTAGTAATTCATACAAGGAAATAATTATGTACAAAAATATTTCATATTATTGAATCAGCGCTAGTCCAGGTTAATTAATCACTTGGAATTGATTACACAAATCTGTATAACAAGTTTCTAAATATATCCGATGTTATCGATTTGTGTGTACTACTAGTTGACTTGGATTTTTACCGGCTGTTTGTGAGACTCGTTTTTACACTACTATCGACGGGAAAAGAAATTTTTACTTTACAATAAAATATGACAATGCCACACTGCACCAACGGTTAGAGGAGTTGTCGAACAGTTGAAGGTCGAAAGACGGCCACGAATTAGATCAATTGATACAAATTAGTTCAGCACATTATTACGGATGAAGATCACATCGTAAAATTTCCAATCGGTTCGATGAGCACGTTTGTATTTATTCATATGTTATTGAATATTGATATTGAATGTTCATCCTTGATATTGAACAAAACATCTAAAATTACGTCTACATATCCATCATACACACTAATTTTTAGCCGGGTCTTGCAACTCACATTTGGTGAATTCATGAAAATTCTCTTCCCAGCAACCGTACTTCCCATTTACGATGGCGTCGGTGAGTCATTAACCCCTTGTAAGTAGATGTCAAACCATAATGATCCTTTCCTATTCCTAGTAACAGCTTGTAATAGGTTCATGATCGACAATGGAATCACGCTTTTCAGTTCTGCCCTCTGATTGGACAGCTGATCATTCCCAAGTAGCATTCAACAAGAAATCGGACTGAGAGTGATGAGGCAAGTCTGCCACAGCCACCAGTATGTATCTCTGAAATACTCCAGTAATGAAGTAAAATTATGAAATATATTAAAGGGTGTATTCGATAAAAATGGCACACACATATATACTCGTCAAAATTAAACTGATTATCGGATTTTCTTGAAATTTTCAGAGAATGAAGAACTACTAATGAGTTTTCATTTACAACATTTTTGTTGTTCAATTTCGTCTCCCATCCCGAATGCCCGCACCTTCCTTTTCACTCCACCCATCAAATTTTGTACAACCGATTTTCCCAGTGTTTTTGTTGTTTTTACCCAAATTTTCTTCAAAAAGCTCTGTTTTTATAGTTTTGGGATGTTTACGAAGTTCCGTTATCATAATTGCCCAGAATTTTTCAATTGGACGAAGTTCCGGTGAATTTGGTGGATTCATATCCTTTGGCACAAAATTGACTCCGTTGGCTCGGTACCACTCCAATACGTTTCGAGCGTAGTGGCAGGATGCTAGATCAGGCCAAAACAGAGTTGATCCTTTGTGCTTCTTAATGAATGGCAAGAGACGCTTCTTAAGGCACTCTTCCGTGTAAATCGCACCGTTTATTGTTCCGGAAGTGATGAAGGGAGCACTTATTTCACCACATCCGCAAATCGCCTGCCAGATTAGAAACTTCTTTGCCAATTTCGATAGTTTCTTCTTTCGAACATCCTCCGGAACATCGAACTTCGACTTGGCAACGAAATATTCTTGCCCAGGAAGTTGACGGAAGTCGGCCTTGACGTATGTTTCGTCATCCATCACGATGCAACCGGATTTGGTGAGCAGCTTCGTGTAAAGTTTCCGGGCGCGGGTTTTCGCAGTGATGTTTTGTTTTTCATTCCGGTTTGGGGCTTTTTGCACTTTGTAAACATGTAACCCAGCACGCTTCATGGTTTTCTGCACAAAACCGACTGACACCTTAGACTTTTTAGCGACATCTCGAATTGACATGTTTGGACGGTTCTTGAATTGTTGTCCGACTTTCCTGGCCATTTTACTGTCCATTGGACCACTTTTACGACCACTCCCTTCCTTCCTTTGGACACTCAGACGCTCCTTGAAGGTTCTTATTACACGAGACACAGTTGTATTTGCAATTCCAAGCCTTTTAGCAATCCACCGGTGGGACGCCCCTGGATTTTGATTGTGAGTGCATAAAATTTTATCACGGACAATTTCTTGTTTTGACGACATGACTGGAACTACTGAATGTGTAACTATGAAACTTGGCAGATGTAAATAATACACTATGGATAAGATCTACTCAAATTTCTAGGTTTTTTACTCATACGATTCAAAATTTACAGAAGATTTTCTGTGTGCCATTTTTATCGAATACACCCTTTAGCTTGTGATCGTCCATCTTTCGAAAATTACAATAAGCGTTTCCTAAATGCGAGAGGGTATTCATGTCGTTCAAACGGATTCTTTTTAACTATTTAAACATTCATTCAATGATATAATTGCGATATATTGTGTTAAACTATAAACGTACTAAGTAAAACATTTTTTCGAACGACTGTTGAGCTAAATAATGGCGATTAAAACCAAATTCAGACCGAAATTCACAAACTGCTATATAATCGGTATGCTGAGCAAGTAAAGAAGCACAACAAAACAAATAAACTTCATTTGCAGTGTGGCCATGTTTATTTTGTCAAAACATCTACTGTCAAATGACTTTTGAGCACTGATTTGCACGGCCGTTTCTGGACCCTTGGTTCCAGGATGGTTCCAAGATAATGATATTGAAGTTATAGACTGGCCCAATCGAAAATTTGTGCGGAGGTATCAAGAAAGCAGTTTATGAAGCTATGTGGATGACTACGGAGCCACCATGGACCATCGTTCAACGTGCGTGGGCAGAAATACCCATCGTAAGGTGCCAGAAGCTGGTGGACTCAATGCCACGACGATGTTCTGCGGTTATCAAAAATAACGGCTACACCACCAAGTACTTACGTTGTCAATAAGATTTACATACAGAAAGAATATGATTAATTGGATTTTAACTTTTTCGATTCAAAACAAAATAATCGCCCGCATTTCATTTATTTTAAATTCTGACAAGTGCAAGTATTGAAAAAACAATTTCAAATATTATGAGATAATGAAGTTTGCACGACAACATCATTCTATTCCACCATGAAACACACTTGAAAAATAGACTACCTAAACATACGAACCAACCATTGATTAAAACTATCAAAAACCAAAAACGTCAAAAATGTAAATGTAAATATAAGAATTAATAGATTTTTTTGTTTAAAAATCGAGAAAAAATAGTTGAGATCTAAAAAACTTTTTGTGCTAGTAAGAAAGACCGCCATCGATATGGATGGAAAAAAAATCTTTTTTTTTTTTTCAAATCAAAACCTTCTATTGCAACATTTGATTTATTTTTTAATTGATTGTTTTGCTGTTATTGTTTCTAATATAGTCAAAACGAACTTTTGATTATTCTAAACCAGGTCATGATATATTTAACCCAGATTTAATGTACTTTTTAACAAAATTTACATAATAAATCAAAACAGAATTCAAATAAACAGAATAAGAGTTAGAGAATATGAGTATGACTCCTGGTAAGTGTGAGCTTTTAGTGGATTACCGGTAACTAGAAAATGAGAAGAAAGATTAGAATTTTCCGTTTAATTGCAATTACCTTTATTGCTTATCTTGTTCTTACCCCTTGTTCTTATCATGTAGCAATAAAGGTAGTTGGAATAAAATTAAAATAACTAATCTTTCTTTTTCAGTTTCTAGTTAATATAAGTATCATTTTTGGTACTGCTATTGTTCCGAACATCACTGATTTATATTAATGAGCTGAAGCCAGAGCTAAAAATAAAGAGAGCTCAATAATAAAGATATCTATCAATTTATATAATCTACCAGAAATGCTTGCATGCCCGACCAGAAGCGTATAACATAAACATAACAAAACTATAACAAACCTTGTTAAAGCTTACTGATTATGATATAAATTTGTTAAAGACATTTTCGTCTGGATAATTCTATAACATATTTATAACAAATTAAGATATAATTCCCTGGGAGGCACAATCTGCGTTAAGAAATAAATTAATTCTATCACTAGCTGATATGATTTTTGCTTCATCGTAACAACACTGTTACAAAGTCTGTTTTGTTTATGTTATATCTGTATCATAGTTTGTTATAATTTTGTTACCTCTTGAGGATTTTTTGTTACAATTTCTGTTATTTTAACAACATCCGCGATCTGAATTCTAACAACCTCTGTTATAAAAACAGCGTAACTGAAGAACAAAACCTGAAATAATTTTGTTGTTTCCTTCTGGTCGGGTGGGAACTCGTCTATTGGCGGGACCATTTTAGCCACTCTAAATCAAGCTGATCCCATTGTATCATTAGCAGCAAGAGCGAAACATGCCTACTATGGTGTGTGAATCAACTATATAATCATATACAGCCGATGTATGTCTACTTGCAACCAGTGTCAGTATCAGAGCTCTCGCTGTGCCCGAAAAGTATCTGTTAGGAATGAGAACATTTAAAACATCTATTAAGAGCGTTGACTGCAGCGAACAAACTGCTGATGATTATGGACGCATGCATTTGCGCTCTTCTATGACCTTCTGGTTCTAAAAATTGACTAAAGTTTTGTCTTTTCGCACAATATTTCAAATTTTTACTGAAATAAAAACAAAATTCAAGAGAGTGAGACAATCCGGACAAGTCCATAATTATAACACTCACATTCCGACGGCTGCCGACGAGCACAATGGGAGTAGATAATATAATTACTTGGTTTTCCCAATTTTCCCTCCATTCATCCCGGTCTCGTTTTACGGTCCATTCCATCACTCACAAAAGGACCGAGGAAAAGCCCGTCGTCTTCCGCCAACCGAGAGTCCGACCTTCTTGAGCGAAAAATTCAATTAATTCCGAAAAATGGGAAGATTCATAAAAAAGCGTACACAAAATTGAATAAAAATTATGTGAAAGTGACCCACCCTCACCAGGACGACAACAAAAAAAAAAACCCTGAAGACGCACACGGTGATGCTGTGGTTCGTCCAAGGCGGAAGGGACGAATAAAACCATCCCCATCCCACCCGTGCACCGGTTGCCACTCGCAAATCCTTTAATTTCAATAAAAACTTTTATACGAGTTTATATATTTTTATAAATCCTATCTGCTTGCCGTCGTCGTTTGTCGCTCCTTTCCCCGGAACCATAGCAGGCCCTGATTGCGTTAAAACGCGTGTTTCCACTCCATGGCTTGCTACGATCCGTTGGATTTTTTTTTCTCCCTCATAGGTACGTCGGCACTCATGACAAGGGATAGGAGAAAAATCCATCACCGAGTGCTTCCTTGACCAGCTTTGCTTCAGAATGTTTCGAGAGCAAGAACGACCGACAAAAAAAAATACTCCAAGAAGTGGAAGTGATCCTTTTTGCTTGTGCACACACGAATATATTTTTTAAATTTATTTTCTGCTCTGGTACGCCCCGGAATCAACCCAACCGTGCCACGACTGCCGTTCCTTCGGCTGGAAGGAACACATTTTTACATTTATATTATTTGTTTGGTAAATATGGACTCTCCCGGGCCGGCACTCACTGACCGCCTGATGGAATGTCGCAATTTGAGCTGGTGGTGGATTTTTTTTCATTTCACTCCCGTATTCCGTATAATATTAAATTATGTTTTCATATGATGACGGTTATTTTAATTTTCTGCTGGCTGATGGAGCACTGCTGGAGAGACAGAAAAAAATATGAAAACTGTACGGCTCGGGAAGGAGACAATTTCTGTTCTATACAATTTGCTAGGAAATTAATATGTGACACTCAAGTATCTACCGTTAGATGCTTAGCAAATTGAAAGCGGTTGTTTTTGAAATTTTGGATGGGGAAGGTGTGACATTTTTATCGCTTTGCTAGCAGAAGTCAAAGCGATTGGAAGTTTTTTTTTTTGAAAAATTAATAATGGGAAAAAAGAGTGTTTTACAATGTTCGATCGAATTGTCCATATGTTGTTTCGAGAAATTCATAGTCTATGGATTAAGTATGATTGAATCTAAGTAGTTTTACTCTGATCATTTGGTCAAAAATCATTTAGATTTGTTGAAAGAATTTGAGATAATGAAATAATTGGACCAAGTCTCCCCTGGTACAAAACATGAACTTGGGAATCAAGTTGCTGAAATGCACGAAATGCTTCTAGAGGCTCTAATTTCTCAAAATTCTTCCAATCTAACAAATAATTTAAGACGGATTAGAATAGATTTCTCTTTATGAAGTTCAACAAGCTTGATGTGCATAATTAGTTCATAATAAAAACTTGTAAAATGTAGTTCTATAAATTAAAACTCATTTGCAAACAATGAGACAACTCTTCGTGAGTGGCCCCAACAGCATCCTTACTGCTGGTTTAAATCGCTTCAAAGCGGATGTCAAACCGGTTATCAGTTTAATTTATATAACGTTACGTCCCGCGAATTCTGCGTATCGTTTACCAACACATTCGCTCCTGCCGAACCAACCCTTTTATCAAACACCGAAGTGATTTTTCGTGGAATTGCAGAGGTGCTCTCGGCTTCCAAGAAAGCTTGCATCAC